>VNKC01002597.1:0-198725 GCA_008042775.1 Drosophila pectinifera
CCTTCAATACTCCTCCCCCAGCATCATCCCTCAAGTGTCATAACATGGTGTAAGGACACCCGGACAGACCAGCGACCAGATTGTCATGGAATACGAGGACAGGAAAAGGAAACTGGACTCCTGGCTGTCATGGAGGTGGTGGAATATAAGTCGGGGGCGGGTCATAAATTAAATATCTGTACGACAAATTGATTTTGAGAGCTTAGGCGAATTTTCTATCGTAAATAAATATGTGTTAGTTCGGGGTACGCCCTCCCCCTTCCCCGAAAACCATTGTTGCTTACAATATTATTTTTTTTCCATGCAACAAATTCAATTTATTTTCCAATAATCGCCAGAAAAGAGACCTCTTCTGGTCATCCTCGAATATAAAGGTGATGGCAGCGGGAAGAGATGTTTTTTAAGGAGCAGGAGGAAAGGAAACAGTTTTTATGGCCCAGGACACTTACAAGTCATTTACCCCACCAAGTGCAATAATTTAATATCCGCCAATAGAAACCTTGAGACGGGGGGGAGAGTGAGACGAGAGTGTGTGACCTTTGGCCTCAAGTGCGGAGTAAAGTGCCGACGGCAGCGGTGGATACGTGACAATCTCCTGTTTTGCATGTGCATCGATGATTGTCCCTGCTCCTTGCAGGGATATCACCATGTGAGGAAAATCGATGTGTACTGTTTGCCTATTTATAATTAGCATTGGGGAAGATATAAGCAGGATTCTGCCATAAGCTTAAAAAATGTTGTACAAGTAATGGTAATGGTAATAGGAAATAATATTAGAAATAGTCAGGTACTAATTATTATTATTATGGTAAACTTAATGGTTATTTTATTTATTATCCTAGTGAACCATAAAAATAAGTACCAATGGTAAAATAATAAAGTAAATCTCCAGCCAGCAGGCACATTATTGATCCTATATTAAAGAAATCACTAGAGCTTATAAATCACTTTAAACTGTGTCTAAAAGTATGCAATAAAATATTTTAGACACCAAACTCTGTGCCTAGATCAAAGCAATGCAGTTCTTAATTTAGTTAAATTACTTGGGTTACCTACAGTAAACTATTGCCATAAATATTCGGATATTCCATACCGCCTTTGCCTACTTATAGGAAAATCTCTGGGATAAAGTCGGACTTAAGTCCGGAGCCTTTGAGCATCACTCCCTTTTTCGGAAATGAATTGCCTGGCTAAATTACTCATTTCCATAGAAAGAAGCTGCAACTGAATGCTATAAACAACAACAATAAACCATTTGAACGGAACGCGGCAATCCAAAATTGTTGCGGATGATTTATGTTAATGCCGTGTCAACTGATTAATATTTTCGGTCACGTGCCGACCCCCATCCGCAACTCGGAAGCCGGGCAATTGGATGAGGAAATCGTAGGAGGTGGACCGGGGACAGCCCAGTGGCTCTGTGTCATCCAAGCGGCCGAGCGGAAGGGTTCTCACGTCGCGGGTCCGGGGGTCAGTCGTTGGTGCAACGTGCAACAGATGCCAGCAGGCCATCCATGCTGCAAATCCTGCAAGGACTCCGTTTGCTTACAGCACACGACCAAGGCATAAACATTGGTGGGTCATTCTGCTGGAGATGCTCAAAGGATTTGATTTTTTTTATATAAATATTTTAAATGTAGTTTTAAATTATTCTATATTTTATTTTATATTTTATACACTTTAGTTCTCAAATGCTTTATAGATGCTGTGTAATTAATAGCACAGAAGTACATGTATAGTTATTCTCTTGGAAATCAAATCAACAAATATTAAATATTTATTTTGAATTTAATTCCTGTAGTATAAAATCTTCGATCGTTCTAAACTTAACTTGATTAAATCAAACTAAAGTTTGGAATTGAATATTTTAAATGTAGTTTTAAATTATTTCATATTTTTTATATAATAATTAATAACACAGAAGTAAATTTCTAGTTATTCTCTTAGAAATCAAATCAACAAATATTAAATATTTATTTTGAATTTAATTTCTGTAGTATGAAATCTTCGATCATTCTAAACTTAACTAGATTAAATCGAACTTAAGTTTGGAACTGAATTTCCCCACTTCCTGGCATCTCACCCTCGCTGGCAGGCGTCCAAAAATGCTAAATCTGGCCTCCATCCAGCGAGTGCATTTTCGAATTTTATCCGATGCCTCGGAACACAGCCTAATCCCTCGGAACAGACATAAGCGTGTCGTCAGCTTTCGCGAGATTGGCGAATTTTAATTAACCGCTTGAACCCATTAGAAAATGAACCGTAGCCATGGGCACCACCAGCTCGGCCCAGACTCCGGCTCAGCCGGGGATCTGGGATCTGGAGTTGGGTAAACAGCGATTAACATTGTTTTGATTTATGTCAACGCTGCCCCCGCAGAACGCCTCAACACCTATGACAACGTGAGAGGTTACACAGAGAAAATAATAACGATACTAGGGTCTAATCTTAACATATTAATCATATTCCAAAAAAACATTCTTATCCGAAGTTTTTAAAAAAGAAATAGCTTATAAGCTCTAATTTTTTACCGAACCTATGAATAAAATATGGATTTGATATGAAAAATAATTCCAATTTAGACTTGGCTTTTTCTCAGTATCGGGACACTTCTTCAACCCCCTTTAGGAATTTTCCTGGCTAAACTGAAGAGCCATTTACACTTCAACGGGCCTTTCAAACTATTCAAAGTGCGGCGTATTTTTGAGGTTAATGCATCCTGGGGCTTGACTGCTCGGAGCAGATATTAATTTTTAATTCGCTTCCATTCACAGGAGCGCCATCCCAGGCGCTGCCTCAACTCCCGAATCCTTATCTGTTGCACACAGACCTCGAGGCCGGGTCTGGTCCTGCCCAGGATGCTAATGGGGCGATGCGGATGTCCTCATCTCGGCTTCGCCATTGCATTGTCTTAGCCGGCCGAGACTCCTCGGACACGGGCTTTGCAAAAAGTTAGCTTAAGAAAAGTTTGTCTTGCTATCGAAAAAAAACATGACCGTGTTGATACAATATATTCAAAAGGCAAAAGGTTAATTCAGGCATTCAGGCCTTGCATCCACAATTTCAAGCCCAGAAACTTTTGCATAATTATATTCTTCTGATATCTAGAATTATTTTATTGGTAGCTATTGCCTCCGAACCGGAGCGAGAAGATGGCAATCTTATATTTTATTTAGGAAACCCATGCAAGCTTATTATTATTATATGGCAAATTAATCTGCATACCGACTTTAAAAATACGAGAAATAAAATTTTTTTCAATTTTTGACAATTTTAATGATGTAACCCCTTATAAAATTTTGAAAAATTGGGCAAAATTTTTTTTCCGGCTTTTTTTCAATATTTTATTCTTAAATAATTAAACTTTTAACGGCGATTCTGAATATAAATGGCATTTGGCTGTCATTCCATTTTTGGCAAAATTATGCTTTCGGAAGACATCAAATGCGGATTTTTGGGTACTTAAATCGACATTTTTATATCATAATTTTTGGTCAAATCATTTTTAATTCAATATTTTATTATTAAAAAATTAAGACTTAAGCGGCGATTCCGAATATAAACGGCATTTGGCTGTCATTCCATTTTTTACCAAATTATGCTCTTCAGAAGACATCAAATGCGGATTTTTGGGTCTTAAAAAAATAAAAATAACCATAACTTGGCCAAAACAGCCTTAATTTCAAATCGGAAAGCTTTTCTTTGTTAGATTTTATATGGCAAATTAATCTGCATACCGACTTTAAAAATACAAGAAATAAATTTTTTTTCAATTTTTGACAATTTTAATGATGTAACCCCTTATAAAATTTTGAAAAATTGGGCAAAAATTTTTTTCCGTCTTTTTTCAATATTTTATTCTTAAATAATTAAGATTTTAACGGCGATTCGGAATATATATTGCATTTGGCTGTCATTCCATTTTTGGCCAAATTATGCTCTTCAGAAGACCTCAAGTATGCGGATATCTGGGTCCTTAAATTGGCATTTTTATATCCTAATTTTTGGACAAATCAAAATTAAGAATAACCATAACTTGGCCAAAACAGCCTTGAAAACAGCGTTTCGGAATATATATGGCATTTGGCTGTCATTCCATTTTTGGCCAAATTATGCTCTCCAGAAGATCAAGTATTTGGTCCTTAAATCGGTATTTTTATATCCTAATTTTTGAACAAATCAAAAATGTAAAATAACCATAACTTGGCCAAAACAGCCTTAATTTCAAATCGGAACGCCTTTCTATGTTAGATTTTACTTGATTAATTAATCTGCACACCGACTTTAAAAATATACAAAAATAAATTTTTTTTCAATTTTTGACAATTTTAATGATGTAACCCCTTATAAAATTTTGAAAAATTGGGCAAAAATTTTTTTTCGGCTTTTTTCAATATTTTATTCTTAAATAATTAAGATTTTAGCGGCGATTCGGAATATAAATGAAATTTGGCTGTCATTCCATTTTTGGCCAAATTATGCTCTCCCGAAGACCGGATATTTGGTCCTTAAATCGTTATTTTTATATCCTAATTTTTGAACAAATCAATATTAAAAATAACCATAACTTGGCCAAAACAGCCTTAATTTCAAATCGGAACGCCTTTCTATGTTAGATTTTACTTGATTAATTAATCTGCATACCGACTTTAAAAATACAAGAAATAAAATTTTTTTCAATTTTTGACAATTTTAATGATGTAACCCCTTATAAAATTTTGAAAAATTGGGCAAAATTTTTTTTCCGGCTTTTTTCAATATTTTATTCTTAAATAATTAAGATTTTAGGGGCGATTCGGAATATATATTGCATTTGGCTGTCATTCCATTTTTGCCCAAATTATGCTCTTCAGAAGACCTCAAGTTTTCGGATATTTGGGTCCTTAAATTTACATTTTTATATCCTAATTTTTGGAGAAATCAAAATTAAGAATAACCATAACTTGGCCAAAACAGCGTCAAAAACAGCGTTTCGGAATATATATGGCATTTGGCTGTTATTACAGTTTTGGCCAAATTATGCTCTCCAGAAGATCAAGTATTTGGTCCTTAAATCGGTATTTTTATATCCTAATTTTTTTAATAAATCAAAATTAAAAATAACCATAACTTGGCCAAATCAGCCTTAATTTCAAATCGGAAAGCCTTTCTGTGTTAGATTTTATATGGCAAATTAATCTGCATACCGACTTTAAAAATACAAGAAATAATTTTTTTTTCAATTTTTGACAATTTTAATGATGTAACCCCTTATAAAATTTTGAAAAACTGGGAAAAAAAAATTTGTCGGCTTTTTTCAATATTTTATTCCTAAATAATTAAGATTTTAGCGGCGATTAGGAATATAAATGGCATTTGGGTGACATTCCATTTTTGGCCAAATTATGCTCTCCAGAAGACCGGATATTTGAGTCCTTAAATCGGTATTTTTATATCCTAATTTTTTTGACAAATCAAAATGAAAAATAAACATAACTTGGCCAAAACAGCCTTCATTTCAAATCGGAATGCCTTTCTCTGCTAGATTTTACATCGTTAATTAATCTGCATACCGACTTTAAAAATATACAAAAATAAAATTTTATTCAATTTTTTGAAATTTTAATGATGTAACCCCTTATAAAATTTTGAAAAATTGCTAAAAAAAAAATTTCCGGCTTTTTTCAATATTTTATTCCTAAATAATTAAGATTTTAGGGGCGATTCTGAATATATATGGCATTTGGCTGTCATTCCATTTTTGGCCAAATTATGCTCTCCAGAAGACCGGATATTTGGTCCTTAAATCGGTATTTTTATATCCCAATTTTTGTACAAATCAAAATGAAAAATAACCATAACTTGGCCAAAACAGCCTTAATTTTAAATCGGAACGCCTTCCTTTGTTAGATTTTCCTTGGTTAATAAATCTGCAAACCGACTTAAAAAAACAAAAATTTTAATCCATTTTTGAAAATTTTAATGATGTAGCCCAGTGATGCATTCCACATCTGGGCTGCCTCAACTTTCACACTCCACCGAAAAACATTCTAAATTAATAATCAAGTGTGGGCGAAAAATGCCCGAGACGAACCGTTTAACCGAATTAAGAAGGCAGATTCCCGCTTCCCCGAGATTCCCGCTTACCTTGGAGGGCACCGCCCCAGCACAGCCAGAAAAGTGCCCACTTGGCGGTGCAGAAACGCTGGAGCCACTGCGGACTCCAGCTGCACCAGCCGAACCGCTGGTTGTCCACATCCTGGTCGGTTCCGGCGGAGGAGGCGGCACTTCCCGTCCTGCTGGAGCGGGCACTGTTGTTATTGTTCACATTGGAGCACTTGGCTGCTCCGGCTTCTGATGCAGCTCCCAAGTTTTTAGAATCCACCTCCGACATTTCTTCACTTTCTCAATCCGCACAACGTTTATCCACGAGATAAATGCGACTGCGATCCGCACCGAACGACGTGCGGCCACTGACTGAGCTCAGATACTCGCAGACGCCAAGCAAGCTGAAGCTCGGCCTGATTCCGCTGTTAAGGATGCAGAGTTAACAGCGCTCTGTCGCAGGAAGGAAGGCAGCCACCCCTGTTGTTGGGCTGCCAGCCGCGCCAAGCTCCTCCGCAGCCAGCCACGGGGATTCATGAATGAACACGTACATCCACGGCTCCCACGCACACACACACATACGTTGCCACCACCTCCGTTGTCGCGGACTGCACATATCAACAGTTGTCATGACACTGCTCTTCAGGGGACCGTGTAAAATAGTGGGAGATGTACCCATGCCCTTAGAGATTTTATTAAGAGTATATTTGATCTACACTTAACTGATAATGTTTTGAGGTTTAATTTTGTAAACGCAACACGATTTTAATTAGCAGAAGCCGTACCGGCTCTTATCTGTATACCGAATATAATCCAATTTGTGTTTTCTTAACAAACCTTAACAGACTTTCATTTAATATTTGAATGGAATGAACTATTTAATTCCAAACCAAAGCGAGGAATTGTTATAGAACATTCTATTATACATTATGTAAATTTAAAGAATTCGTAATAGTTATTATTAAACCATTTACAATTCCCTTAGTCCGGAACTCGAAAAGTTTAATAAAGCAACTGGAAAGAGCATGAATAATTTCCCTCACTTTGTTAGGCTCTTACAGCTTATAGTAAAAATTGTCATTATTGTCATTATATTATGAAATAAATGTTATTTTTTATAATAATAAAAGGCCCAACATTCAATTAGAGATTTGATTTAATGTCTTAATGGTTATTTACTTTGCGGTGGAACTATATTCAACAGAATATTGTAATAATTCTAGAGTCAGTCAGCATACAATTGGTTTTAAGACACACATTTCCCAATATAATATTTATTTTATAATATCCATTGGCCAAAAATCACTGTTGTTTTACAATTACTTAAAAAGGTATCGTAAAGAATTTATTTCTTTCATCCACATCAGCTATAGTTTTTAGAATCCAATCTTTAAATTGGTTGCTCCCTGGCCAAGACGATTAGCTCTACGATGTCGCTAATTGCGAGAGGGTTTCTCAATCGCAGGACGACATTATCATTTAGTATTAAAAAAGAAATAAGCGGCAGCGATAATGCTCCTTTCTTCTTTTCACTTAACTTCTATAAGTTTAATTTATTGAAAAACCACATATAAACTGCTGCCTTAATCAGGATTGGCGAGTGCTGCAGTAAGTATAACCTTAACTTGGACTTTTACCCAGGATAAAAACAAATATAAATCGGTTAATGATTTCATTACAACTTTCATGTTTATTCATTAAATTTCTCAGTTTAGTAGGTTTTTTTTTGTTTCTAATTTATAAACTTAATGTATAAAAAATAAGTAATCAATTCGCCAATGTTTAAGAAGGAGATGGAACAAATTTAGCATCAAAGGTATGTTTGTTAACCAATATCCCATTCAATGCGGTTAAGTTTCGATTGCTGAATATAGGAATCTAGCTATAAGGCGAACATTTAGGGATTTGATGATGAGCACCTGGAAATCTCTTCTTCTCTGTTGTAAATTAAGTACAATGTAAGTTATAAATAGATCTTCCATTCAACGTAAGAAGAAATCCGTTCCGATCGTTACATTTTTGGAAAGGAAATAAATTGAAAACTTGCTTTTGACTACTTAAATACGTACATAATATATATGTCTATATAGTTACATTTATAGTTTAAAACAATAAAGTTGAAAACAAAAACAAAGATTAACAAAAAGCTAAAAAAAAACTCAGGGTTCGGGGTAGAGCTTCATCGAGACTCATCCCCAGTTCCTAAAAGAGAGAGTACACACGCGCGGTATTTACAGTATCTTTCGTGAATATAGTATGTTTACATGTTATTATTAATTTCATATATATATATGTATATATATATTTGTATTTTGTTTGTTTCTATATATTTTTCATCTATATTTGTGTCGGGCTATTAAGGGCTGGCGTTTTGAAAGGTTCCGTAGTTCACTCTCTCCCCGGTTTGTGTTGGTCAACCCGAACTAAAGCTCTTTTGGCGAGGATCGGTCTGAGATGGGGTATGGGCTTGAGTGAGCTAACTTATAGATCAAAAGATGTGTGTTCCCAGTACTAAACTCGTATGGTTTTCGGCTATAGATACACGTACAGTGAACGCTTGCTTTTGGGCACTACGACAAATATCACATAATGAGATCAATTGGATTTATTTTGGGTACTTTTTGTTTGTTTTCGTTTGCGCATCATATCCGTTGTTTGATGTTTAGCTTTTTGGGTTTGTGAATTAAGAATGGTCGATCATTTTAAACTTAAGATTGTCTACGTGGGACTTGGGGGCTGAGTGGTGGAATTAATTATAATTTTATCAGGCTGATTAAGTACCTAATTAAACGTTTGTTTTTGTTTGTTTTGTTTGTTTGCAAGTTTTGTTGTTCAAATTCATAATAATACTTGGGCAGAACTGATCTAGTTCCAGCCTATCGAGTTCTTGGGAAGTGGGAAGAGAGAGCGAATAATAAAGGACATTGCACTTGTTATACATTTCGGGGGGGAGGGCGGCGTGGAGAAGTAATCCTATGGCGGGAAGATTTTCCTATTTAAGTTTGTTACATTCAAGCTCCTTTCTATTTGTTAAAAATATCTTAAGTATGTAGCGTTTGCGTTTCAGTTTTCATTTGTTGCTGGATTGGTAAGTACTAATTTTGCAATTCAAATTCCATACGCCATCATCTCCGTTAGAGATCATGTGGAACCTTTCAGAAAGCCAGCCATCAATGGGGCACAACACTAAGCCAAATAGTGTTTACAATTGGGGTTTATATGTGTGTTTGTGGTTGTGTTTTTGTTTTAATATTTTACATTCATAGAAGTATTTATCTATACTTTCAGGTTCAGTATTCACTTCAAACAAAAGAGTTCCAAAATAGGAGAGCTTTCAACTCTAAAATGGTCTTAGTGAAGTGAATATTGAGCACATTTTGTTTGCATTTTACATTTCTTATGCCACATTTATATTTAAAATATATTTATATTTTCTTTTTTGTTATATAAAACTTAAAATGAATTTAACCAAAAATAAAACAAAGTTAGTATAATAACTTGTGTACTTCATCAAATTTGTTTAGGGGTCACGGTCAGGGGCAACCCAAGCTTCCTTGCATTTTCATTCATCCTTGACTCTGTGTGTTCAAGGCCGGATGGTGGGATAACAGTACAAAGAAGCGCCATGGGAATGCTGGGTGGGTGGTGTCATCTCATCTGATCTCCAATTCCTTGACTTTGTTTTAGTTTTTGTTTTTAAACGAGACTCGGCGCTGCCTCTTCCTGGTCCTGTGGTTTCTCCTCTGGCAGGGGACAGTCAACCACTTCGCTGTGCATCACAATTTCAATATCGCCCAGTTCCGCAGCCGCCTCCGCTTTGAGCGTCAGATCTTCTGCCCTGGATAGCTTCTGCAGTGTGTGTAGCGTCTCCTCATTAATTGTGTGTTGCGGCGAAATGTTCTCCTTTAGCTGACGCTTCAAACTGGGCGGCATGTGGGCCGCATTGCACTCGGGAGGCGATGCCGACTCTGTGCTGCTCGAAGAGGACGTTGCCGTTGTGCTACCCTCGAGCTGAGCACCAAATGAGCCGCCCGAGACAGTGGGATCACTACTGCTGTTGTTGAAAGAGATGTTCTGGCGAAAGACTTGCTTGCTAAAATCCCTCAACTGTCTCGAAGCGGTGTCCAGAAAGGATGAGCTACCCGAGTCGACATTTTGGCTGGAGTTTGATATATTGCTACCGGTTAGAGAGGTCCAGGAGGCAGGTGAAGTTTTCCGGGCCACCGATAGAATGGGATTTGGTGTGATGGTGGAACTACAGTCGCCCCCACCTGTTGTTCCTCCTCCGCCGCCACCGCTCGTTGCTGTCGCGTCTGTCAATGACAAAGAAAGAAAATGGATCAACAAATAGATTAGCAACATGAAAAACAAACTAACTCGGTGCGCTGGTTGTGGTCGCTGTGTTGGCAACGGACGCCGTGGCCGCGGTGACTTGACTGGCCCTCGATTCCGGCGACGAGCTGCGTTGAAAAATGGTGCCCGTGTTGAACAGCGTTAGGAGTTTGTCCACCGCCGAGGGATTGGCTATCCATGATGTTTTCCGTGCCCGTGTCTGTTGGGTATTGTTGTTGACGGGCTCTGCAGGTGGCATTGGTTCTGATTCCGATTCCAACAATGGATGTATATGGCTCGCGGCAGCAGCAGCAGCAGAGAGAGCAACCACGCCGGCCGATTCCTTGGTCAGCGTGATGTCATTATCGCCAAACACGGCCAGGGGACAGGTCCTGGGAGGTGGAGCTTCCGTACCAGAATCTATAGAATCTGTTACATCGTTGGAGGTGCTACTGCTTCCATTGGTACTGCTCCCGCTTCCGCTGCTGGTGCTGCTGCTCCCGGGCGATGCCGAACATGAATTGTTTGCGGTGGGTGAATTGGTCTCATGCGGCGAAAGCTTTTGGCCCGCATCCTCGTCGTCAACTTTTGTACTACGATTTCCCTCAGCGCCTCTGTTATCGCTTGGCTCCACAATCACCACACTGCTCTCCGCTGGGACCGCTGAGGCTGCCGCTGCTGCTGCCGCCTCCGCTGCCTCGGATAGCTGCACAGCCTTTCTCGCCGATTTAAGCATCGGCGTTGGCGGCAGGTCGATGGGTGGCGTGTGCGGTGTGATTGGCGGCAGCTGGCGATTGGCCAGCGGCACCTGGGGATCCTCGTAGATTCGCGACACATGGAAGCGCGATCTTGGCGATACCGACAAACGCTTGACGGTCTGGGTCGAGCAGGTGACAGAGGCCATCGCTGGCAGCGAACTGGAGGTGGGCAGGGCACCGAGGGTATTTAGACTGCTCTGACTTCCTCCCGGCGAACTGATGGTGGGTATGGACATGCAGCTGCTGGCCGAGCGCGGTGTATGCTGTGACGGATGCTGGGCCAGTGGCGAGATCAGGGGACTGCTAGCCACCTCCGTCACCCGCGACACGTGGAAGCGGCTGCGGTTGGGCGAGGACGACGGCGATATAGTGGGCGGACTGGGGCCTGGCGAGCGAAGGCGGGAGCCGCCCTTTCGCTTCACCTCCAGCAAGGCGGCCGGTGTTGGCAGGGCGGTTGCTGCAGCGGTCGCAGTTGCCTTTGCCGTGACAGTGCCAGTAACCGCGTCCACAAAGGGACGACTGTGGCAGGTTAGCGAGATCTTCCGCGAGCCCAAGTAGTAACCGCCGCGACACCGGGAGCCGCCTGGGAAGCTACCGCCGGCACTGTTATTGCCGCCGCCCACATTCGCCGTCCTCTCCGCCAGCTCCTGCGCCTGCCGCTTCTCATTTCGCGAACACAAGGAACGCACGGTGCCCAACACCCTAGTGTAGTCTAAGTGGGCATCGCTGCCGATCTAAAACAATAGACAAAAATTGAATCATTTCATTAGTCTCCGTTAGTAGCAGGTAGTGTTGGATGGTTCATCTGCTCTTGGGCAAAGCCCAGTTGCTCACTTAGTCGGCATACGGAGCAACTGGTCTCTGTCCAGGCAGGTGAGCAAACCCAACTACTCTGGTTGTTCCCAAGTCAGAAAAGCGCATCTAGAGAGTGTGGCAAAGTTAGCTAATGTTTTTTAGGCCGCGAAAAGGACGAAAACCAGGCTGGCGTAGTGCGGTTGCGTTGTTATTAGCGTTTGTTATAATCGGTTGTTTGCAAGCCATAAAGCGCTGTCCTTGGACAGTTTGCTGATTTGCACAGAGATGGTTACAGAGGAGTGGATCATATTGAGTGGCAGGTTTACTTACGCTCTCCTGGGGCAATGGCGATGGCGGTATAACATTTACTATCGGCACTATGGGCAACTTTAACGGAGATGAGAGAGGCAACAACAACAGTGACCACAAATGAAAACGATTCAATTAAAAAATTCAAAATCATACTATCAATGTCCACAACACGCTCTCTTCAGCCATCATTCCAAAACCAAGCACGAATTTTCGCATTATGTCATGGTATCAAGGTGAAACTTAATAGCTTCGGCAAGCCGCAGCTTCAAATACTCTTGGAAAATGTTTCAAGTCAGTACATTTTATGTAATATTGCATCAAAAATAGCTATAAAGGCTACATTTAGCCACAAAATTAAACTTTGACCGCACTGGTGCTTTGCTTACATTGCTGTGTTATTCTTAGTAACATTGGAAGTTCGTTTCAATGATATGAATTATTCTGCAATTTCTAAACAATATTTGAAAAGCTTAGTTGATGCAAACCTACTTATCTCATTCTTGGGCAAACAGACAGACAAACAGACAGTCCTTTTTAAACTCCAATAAAACTTTCACTATTTCCAAAGGGTATATTTACTAAAAACTATCTTATTTAAGAGCATGATAATGTACCAAACTTTGTAAAGCAAATTAATTATTTATTAGAATTTTCCAATTTAACTCTTTGAAAACTAATAAATTTCATTTGCTTTACTCTAGATTGATTCGAGATTACGAGATTGCATTCCAAAACTCAACTTCTACTATGGCCTCGATATGACATTCATTGCGCATGATGGACTCTTGATAGACTCTTGATGGGCAAAATGGGGGAATAACTTAAAGTGACTCCTAAGTATTAGGGTTAGAGGGCTTAACTTACCGTGAGACGTTTGGGCTCGTCATTAATATCGATCTGAGTGAGAGTGTTGTTGGACTTGAGCACCTCGGCGATTATGTTCAGACTTTCCACTTCTAGTTTATTGTCACGGATATCGATGCGCTGCAGCTTGCTGTTCCCGCCAAATGAGATAATGCTGGCCAGCGTCTCGACACCCTTGGCGCTTAGATGGGCGCTCTGCAGTCCCAGCGTTGTCAGCGTAGTGTTCCTCGTGAGGCTCTCCTTGATTGTGGCGACAAAATCATTGGACAAACAGTTCTTTCCAATATTGAGCAGTTCCAGAGATATGGTCTTCTGCAGCAGCTCGGCAACGGCACTGGCGCAATCCTTGTTTAGATTATTGTTCCACAAAGTGAGGGCCTTCAGGCCGCTGGGCGAACGATTAGCGGCCTCCAATGTGGCTTCGGCCAGCTGGCGGCGCGAGAGGGTATCGTTCTTGGTCAGCTTCTCGGCGAACTTGGGATCGTTGGAGGTGTTGGAAGTGTTGGAGCTTATGCTATTGTTACTGTTGCCACTGCTTATACCGTCCAGCGATGTCTCGCTGCAGAGGCTATCAGAGCTCTGGGATCGGTTGCGCGAAGACTGGTTGAGGTAAGCGCAACTGGACTCTGTTCGTCTTAGTCCAATGCTTGCTCCACCCGGAGATGTGGAGGGCGGTGGCGGCGTGGGCACCGGACTGGGACACGGGTAGGAGCTCGGACTTATTTCTCTGGTCGCCTGTAGACACTCCTCAGCAATGGTTACCTTCGGTAGTAGGAATGCATCTTCGGTTTTTGCCAGCACGGGGGCTGCCGGCGTGGTCGTAACCGAGGGCGTGGTTGCCTCCTGGGCGACAAATAGACACTCGGTGGACTCTGTGGCTATGGTGGCCGTCTCAATGCCACCCATTTCTTTTGTCATGTCGTCCAGCCGGGTGCTCTCAAGCGATACTGATAGCCTGCTGAACTCGTCGGGCAAATGGCGACTTATATCGCCTTCGGAAGCGCTCTCAAAGGCCGAGTCTGTGCTGTGAGTGTCCTCAAAGTCGTCGCCTGGCGTCCTGGCGTTCTGGTTCACGTCCAGTGGCCGCGACCCACCTCCACCAACTGCTCCGCTACCATTTATGCAGTCACTCTCCTCGGCGATCACCTCAAATATGGCCGCTGGCGAGGATCTATTGGGACTGACAACTATTTCTGTGGGTTGTGTTACAACAGCAACAGTTGCTGTCGCTCCTGCTCCTGCCCCTGCTCCGGATGGCGGCGATTGAATTGTGTTATTATTGTAGGTATTGTTGGCATTATTAGCTTGATTATTATTATTGTTGTTGATGATGTTGTTCTGTACACAGGATTCATTGGGTTCAACGGTTTTAGCCTCTGTTGAGGGAGTAATATCTGTAAAGATTTAAAAGGTTAAAGAGTTAATATAAACCTTTCAGTTTCCTTCTTAAATTAAATGTGTTTATTCTCACCACATATGTTACGTTCGTTTTGGGAACTTTGCTGTTGGTGTTGTTGTGGATGCGCCGGAGACAGCGGCTCCTCGGGCACCGTTACAGGTTGTTGTGTCAACTGAGCCGTTTCTGCAGCACTAGGCGCTGTATCTGACTCCGTCGGGCTGGTTATTGAGCTCTCCTGGGCCGATCCTGCTTCCGCTCCTGTTTGTTTCGGGGTGGTGACTTCATAGACTTCATTGCTTATCTCACTGATGTCTTCGGAGCAGCACGCGGCCAGCGTGTCGGTGGAAATGTTTGAAGGCGCCTCCTCGCTGCTGCTGTCACTGTTCATTGATAGCAGCTTGTCCAGCAGGGACTGGCCACTGCCGTTTTGGCTGCAGTTCTTCACCGTGCGAACAGTGTCCTCGGTATTGTCATCGTCATTGTCGTTCTCCACATCAATTAGGACACCCACGGCGGCTAGATCATTTGTGACTTCTGCCTCCTCCGCCGGAGCTTCTGGAATCGAGGTTACGTGTTGTGTTGCTGTTGATGATGATGATGACTCACTACCAACGACTTCAGTCGCCGCTTGACTCGCAGCGAAGGAGCTGACGGTTTGCGGCACTGCTGGTGTTGGTGGCTCCATATCTACAGGCGACGAGCATTCATCCACCTCAATGGCACGTGTTCGCTTTAGGGCACCCATACGTCGCTCCAGCTCGGTGGACTGCAGAATAAGGGCTTTCACAAGGTACATGACACCTTCGTTTCTTATATTGTTGTTGCTGATGTCAATGAGCTCCAAGCTGTGATTGTAGCGCAGCATGTCTGCTATGTGCTGGGCATCCTCGCAGTCCAGATCATTATAGCCCACCCACAGCTCCTTGAGCATTTTGTTCTGGTAGAGACCTCGACCTGCGAAGGATACTGGAATAAATTAACCAGATAACAAAATTAATTAAATGAAAAGTAAATCAAATAAGGTAAACAGAAGAAATTAAAACGGTAGAGAAATATTCTTATAAATAAATCCTCCAAGAGATTGACTTACAGAGATGGACGAGCGGCTGGCCCCTAAGGCCACAGTGCTCTAGCTTCAGGGTATGTAAATTGGAAGAGCCCAGGGCCCGTCCGAGACTGTCGGCACCCAACTTGGTAATCTGGTTGCTCTCGGCATTGAGCAGCTGCAGCTCTTGGCTGCGCTCCACCATGTAGGCACACAGCTCCCAACATCGCTTTGTCATCTGCTTCTTGTTGTAGGATATATCCAGCTCGTTAGCAGCTTCGTAGTATTCAATCATCTGAAACAGGGCCATTAAGCAGCTCTCATCCAGTGTGCAGTCGGACAGGTCGATGCATTTGTATTGTATCTGCCATTTTAGATGGGAAATATTAGTGAAGATGTGAAGAATAAACAAATAAGGCTCGCTTACCCTTTTGAAAATCTCCTCGAGGGCTTCGCAGTCATTGGCCGCCAGTTGATTCGCTTTCAGTGGGAGTAGGGGCTGCCGCACCTGATTCAGATCTAGGTTTTTTAGGTGGTTCATTACACTCTTTAGGGGCTCCGTGTGATGCTTTTGACATGAATCCACATACTGATCAACAATCTCGGCGATGCTCTGGACAAGACAAACTGAAATAGTACAGAGTTATCATTAGAAATGTAATTAAGAAGAACTAATCGAATCTAAACAGATCCAAAGTAGTAGTCAGTCTTAACAACTAGTAGGGGTAATAATTGTTTAAATAGCTAAATAACTAAAACCTAAGCACAGCTCTTCCACATTAGACCCATCTGTAATTATATCTGTATCGATCTGAATTCAACAATTTATGGAATTGCTGTCGTGTCAATAAACTTTTGACGATTCTTCCGTTCCGCCTATCAAGTGTCGCCATTTCAAAGGCAAACAAAAATGAGTCTGGCACACTATATATACATATATATTCTATATGGTCAAATATGACAAATAACTATAACTTATGGCGCGTGCGAGTGTTACTCGCCCATATCCAGTGCCGACGGACCACTATCGTCATCAACATGATCATCATCAGTAATTGCCGCCGTCTCATGGAGCGACAGACATAAACAAATTGTTCATAAGAAAAAAAAATAAATGAAACTGCGGCGGCAATTTCCAAACGATTTGCTTTTTTCCACCGAGAGGCTCTCGAATGACATGAAATCGTGAACCTGTAATTTACAACTCATTTGCGTTGGACGCGTCTTGTGGAGTCGTCTATCATTGCGAAAGTAAACTTATAGACTTGAATATCTAATTTCTTGATGACTAATAACAGGAACATGAATAAAGCGCTTACGAAGCGGTAGATAAGCATGGCAATTCGATTGATAAAAAAGAAGGTGCTAAGAATAAGTTATTAAAACTATGCTATACTGTCCCCTTTCACAGGAATTATATACTAAAGCACTCTTTGAATAGCAACAAATTGTGCCAAATGCCAAGTGTACCTTTTTCTTATAAATAGTTCACAAACTCAAGCACACACCTCCACCCAGACAAAGGAACAATCTTATGAAAAACGTAAACAAATTAATCTATCACTGCATTATCTAGTCACATCGGTGTTAGAGGCAATTAAACGATTCGATTTAGATCCGACACAAAGTTTGATGCCAAGAGAGAAGCACAAAACACAAAATTTTTGTTAAGAAATCCTCGGTCTCACTGAATTCGAACGATTTTCTTCTTTCCTTTTTTTTTGTTTTTTTTTTTTTGGCAAGCACTCAAAAGTGCTTCAGTTCTATTTCATCTATATAATAGAGATCCCGTCCTTCCCCGCCAACCGAGGCTGCCTTGAGACTCAACATCTGTTAAGTGATTCATTAGCGTTGACTAGAATAATTCAAAATCGGGATTATTATGAATTTTCTCACAGAACCAGGCAGACAATGTGACGACCAGAGTTGACGTTCTCTTTGAAATCTTTTCGCGTATTTTTCTTTGCTATAAATATAATGATTTGAACTAATCAAATTAGTATTTGACATTTAAGTAGGAGGAAGGGTATAAATTATTATTACGTTATCGTATCTATAAACAAGGTATGGAACACACATTAAGGAGCACACGTGTATGTCTAATATATAATTTATTCTGGGTTTCTCCTTTTCGGTTATTTTCTTGAACGACTTACGAATATTGTTATGCAAACATTTATTTTCAATCATTTCTGGCAATCTATTTTTAATCGGTTCTCGTTGGGCAATGACAATATTATAAACCAAAACAAGGAAGTCTCACCTGGGAGACTAAATTTATTTGTCACCGTCAGGCATTTGCCTGCTTTGCGTGGACTTAAAAATGAGTGATTGGCAGCGATTGTGGTAAATAAAAGTAAATAGCTTTTATCAGCTGTTTTTCAAAGGCAAAACCCGATGTGATTGATATTCAAAAATGGGTCTACGCGAATCCTCTGGGATTAGCAAAAGTTTTCTAACTTGCGACTATCGATCGGGTAAATAAATGACCATTTTCATATAAACGATAGAGAATCGCGTGCCGTCTGCGTCGGCTACGTCTATTAAATGCCTTTTCAATTTTTTATTATTTTATTGATTTTTGCACCTTTTGTTGTTGTGGCCGCTGACGTCGTCGATGATTCTCTAAGAGTCCAAGCTAAAGTCAAATATACAAACTGAGGAAAAGCTAACAGTAAGCTAAAAGTTAGCAAGAGTAAGCGAATAGCACTCAGAAGAGAATCAAAAAGAATTATTCGATTAAATTGCTGTTAATTTAGTGCTAAGCATTTACAATGTCGGAAACTTGTTCTCGCCACTTTTGCCATTAATTTTATGATTCCATTTCGGTTTATTCCAAGCTGGCAACACACAATATCAATGCGCTTAAATAACTCTAGTTTACAAATAAAAAACGCGATCATTCGAATACTAGGTATTGAATATAGTCGTCTGATTTCTATACAACTCAAAAGATGAACAAAGAAAACCATTATATGCTATATGTTTCTATAAAACACAACAGTCGTTTCATTTAAAAAGAAACAAGACCCAAATTTTCAGTTATTCATCCAATGAAAAGTTTTTATTCAAATCACTGCTAAGCTAACACAGAACTTAACAATTCTAATAGACCTATGGATTTTCCATATTGTATATGTAGACAGAGTGTCTAATTTGATTCCATTCCAAATTGTCTCAGTTTCTTATCTATTTATGATATCAGCCAGGTGCCGTTGACTTGAATAGACAAATTGACTGCCATGACCGTCGCTCGTTTGTCATTATAGAAGCTCAAGTTCATAGCGTAAAGGGAGGCAAAGGGTCTCTTTTTGCGAAGATAGCCGTCTCAAATGCTCCAGAAAGATAAATAATTAAAGGAATAAACCCAACCCCGTTCGATTGAAATCAGCCCCAGACACGCAATGGAACTGTAAATAAGTGTGTTAGGTGACAGCTATTGTTATTTTAACAAAATGCAAACATTTGCTTTATTTACGCTTACTAATATTTACTCGTCTTCTTCAATTCTGGCTGTCGTAATTCCTTTAGCTTTGCTTTGTTTTCGAATCGCATAAATTAATTACATCGCCAATGAGCACTAAACGAGCTCGTGACATTTTCACAACATTTTACTCTAAATACAATTTAATACCCCGTACTGGGGGAGTATCAAGGGTATGTTACATTTCTACGAATAATAAGAATACGATTTAAGCATGCTCTGTATGAACAAATCTGATTTAGAAATAAGCTTCAGTTTTAAAGTTTAACAATTGAAATGAATATCAAAACTAAGTAGCCTTGCCGGGCAGCATATTTAGATCAAATCCCCTTATAGTTTCGGTTTGGAATCTGGGTTATTTACTTGGCCTGGACACTTTGCAGATAACTTAAGTAGTTCACGGACTAGGGAAGTGCTTGTACATGCGAGTATGTGTTACATTCTTTGGATGTGTGTACCTATTTGTTTTGTTCCCCGGACTGTCTCTGTCATAATGTCTTCTCCCTGAGACTTTTGTGCTTTTGTTTCAGTGACAACGATGACATCACATAGTTCCACCTACACCGAAGCACAGCAAAGCCAAGAAAAGCAAGAAAAGCAAAGGCAAAAAAGTAAAAAAGACAACCAAATACGAGTGCAAAGACAAAGATATAAACAAAGGCGAGAAAGGAATCGAAGTAAACAAACAAATGTACAAGCCAAATACAAATATATATAATTTACATATCAGTCTGCTTGCTATGTCTGGGTATCCCGTTCACTGGTGTAAATAATAATGGAGACAAAAGCAATAGTATTAGCAACAAACACAACGGCGCAAGCGTTTAAACAAATTCACAGACACTCCAACGAATCGAATGAGAATGAGAAGCACAAAGTGGATCCCTCGATTGGCGTCCAAGGCAAAGTTAAAGCGGAGCAGAAAAGAAAAGAGCATGCAAAAGCAGTGCCGGCTAAAAGAAGCAAATAAAGCAAATAATGAAATAATAATAAAACATGTGAAGAGCATGTGAAGAGGGCGCAGAACCAAAGCAAACTGGTAAAGACAGAAGTAATAAAAACAACGAAATACGAAAAACGAACCGAACCGTATCTTATCAGCAATTTTCGTTATCGCTGACGTGAAAATAACAAATAACAAAATCAAAGGGAACTGAGAAAAAAAAACTCACATAACAATTTCGGTATGACAGGCTATAACCAGGTATTGAAAACCCAAATTAAAAGCTTCAAAACAAAGTAATTTGCGATTGATCAAGTCGGATAAGAGGAATCAATGGAAATAATAACAGTTAAAGACTCTCTCCAGTAATTTAAAAAGATCGATATTATTGTCGATATAATATCGAAAATATATCTTGAAAGTTTTTAAATTTGGATTAAATCAAGAATGAGGCAAAAATATAGAAAATACCAATAAATATCGAATTATTGGATTAGCTATATAACATAGAAAATATTTGATAGAGGTAAAATCGAAATGTAGATGTACATATATAGGTACATCTTAAGCAAATAGATTAGCATAATTCATTGAGTAATCTTCTTTCGTAACAGTCCCAGATATCTTTATCCCCCTAATCAATGATAAATTATGTTTAGGACATCAGTTAAATCTATATTATTTGGAGACACAGTCGATTATCAACCAAAATCGATATAATTATATAAATAATAACTGGATACTGCATTTGTATTGTATTCCTACATAGATACCTACGCCATCTAAGCGCAAAAAAATTAATTAAAATTAATGCAATGAAAATAAGATGCGAATCGCTGTCAATTGAGAATTGTGAATTTGAGAATTTTGTGTGCACTTTATAGTTCTCTTCCTGTATCGGTCCGGCCGGTATTCTATTTGTGCTTAGCAACAGCAGAAAATTTCTGGTTCGAGTAATTGCAAGTAGTACGCATTTATCGGCTGCAGCTCGCCTTCTCTGTTCACAAACGCAAAGTAAATAAATATTTTGCGCATTTCGCCGACTTGGCATGGCACCACAAAAGTCTCATTCTTCGCTGACCAGCAGCTCTCGAACTTGAGCAGTTCAAATTGGCAATGGATTGGCAATATATAGAAAATTTCCTGCTGCTTTGATTGTATCTCAATTAGCTGTCACAGACCTCTCAGATCCTTTTCGCACCCGCATTACACTTGCGTCTACGAACAATTAATTAGATAATTGAATTAATTCGCAGGAAGTGTAGTAATTGAGAACTGCTAATGATATATGTATGTCGGTGTTGACTTCCGCGTTTGCTTGCTTTTTATCGCAGGCCATAAGATCCAAAGCACGGATACTCGGTGAGATCGTAGAATGCCAAATAGCCTACGTTCGATTGCCTTATAATATTAACAAACGGAAGCATCTTAATAGGGGATACAAACTATAGTAACTTTAATGTGAAATATAAAAGGGGATAAAGAAGAAAATCACTGACAACGCTTGATCTCGACCATAAGCATACCCCGGCATTCTATATGGGTAGAACTAACTAAAAAAACTCCAGTAAACTATCAAATTTCATATTTTTGACAATAAAGCAACATTTAAAATTTTTACTAATTTTCATTGAATTATTTCCTTTTGTAAATAATTTAACTAAATCGAATGACCTAATTGGTGTACTCACCTTGCTTCCATGGGTCGGCCGGCTCCAGGTAACCGGTGACCAGCTGGTTCTCCGGAAAAGAGACGCGACGTGGTATGGACGAGGTCAGCGAGCTCTCCGAGACTTTGCGCTGCAGCAGGCTGGGTGCCGTGGACAGGATAATGCCCCGCACGCCTAGGGCACCTGTGCCTGTACCTGATCCTCCGGAACTGCCAAAATCCGGGCACATGGTCGAGTTGGGATTGGAGGCCAACGAATCGGTGCGCCATACAGCCGTCTGTCGCGCATCGTGGTATATCTTAATCTTCTGTCGTTGCTGCGTTCGCATCTGAGCATCGAATGCGGACGATTCTGAAGCAGCAGCAGCAGCAGCAGCAGCAGCAGCATCAGCGGCGGCAGCGACCACATCAGCTGTTTCACTTCGCTCGCCAACAGCTGACAGAGATGCTGATGTTCCTGCTGCTTCTGCTGCTGTCAGCGGCTGACCCTCAGCTTCTGTTGGCGGCGGAGATGTTGCATCTATTTCCTTTGGTGGGGATGCTGGTGCAGTTGATGTTGCTGCTGCAAGGTGCGTGGTTGCAATTGTTGGCTCCGTTCCATGGCCATCTGTTGTTGTTGCTGTTGTTGCTGTTGGCTGATTATTGTGCAACATTGTTGCTTTGCGTTTTCAGTCGCCGCTGTCGTTTCAAGTTTGTTCCTCTTCAAGTTTGCTGGCTGTCTCGCACTTATTCTTATTTGACGGTTTACATTTAAATCACTTAATATGTATTTTTTATTTATATACAACACACGTTTTTGTTTCGTTTTTTTTATATATATTTATCGCTTTACTTGTTACTTGTTATTTTGTGCTTTGCTCGCGCGCTTCCCGTTTACATTTTCTGGTATTTTAATTCATCAACTTTGTGTGGCCTTAAATCAACTGCAAAATTTTGTTTAAAATGCGATTAGCTTGCACGGAACGGAATAGTAGGGGATCGATATTCAAATGCGATTACAAACGGTAGTGCTCGAATTTGTCAAACGCAGCAAATAATCAGGGGCAACTTTATTATAAACACAAAAAATTTTCCGCTCGAAAATTTCCACCGCTTCGAACGTACAGTGGGGTTAGAACTACTGATACTAGGCAGAAATTAACGTTAGGGATATCGTTCTTATCAAAGGGTGACATTGGAAAATTGTGCAGATATTAAAAACAAAATATATATACCATTATTTTATATATTGTTTAGAAAAAAACAGTTTTTAACTCACTTTTAAGTAGATTTTAGAGAGTTACGTTTAACCCCACTGTACTATGTAATTCTCCAAAACAAAAGGAAAACGAATATTAAAAAAAGAGACAGAGAGGAGGCTCTCACGCACACACACACGCACTAACAACTCTCTGAGCAAAGTGAGCTGGCAAAAGAGAATGGCGTAAAAAACATTACCTAATTGTTATTATTTTTGTTTGCGTTTGCACAGCAAGAGCAGCGAGAGAAAAAAGAAGAGAAGCGAAGAAATGCGAATTGTTTGCGATTGCTGTTTGTTATCGTTTTCCCCTGCACTTTTTTCGCATTTTTGTTTACCTCACCAGGTTGCCTTTCTCTCACGCGCCTCTGACCGTATGTGCGAGAGAAATGCGACTGTGTGAGAGTACAGAGTGTGTGTGTGTGTCTGTGGGAATAACACGCGCCCTGTTGCATGCAAAACTCAAATTAAAAGGCAAATTGCAATTGGTAATTACAGAAGCAGTCGAAAGGGACAAACAATTGCACGCTTTGGCTGCCTTTTTTGCTGCTACTGCTCACTTTTCCTCGAATTTTGTTTCAGAATAAATACACAAATTACGTCACGCATGTCGGTGTGTGTTTCAGAGGACTATGAATTGTTATTGTTGTAGCTGCTACTGCTGCGTTCGATAAGAAAAACTCCTTTGCCTTGATTTCCCCCGAGTACTCGCAACTTTTTATATGGGTTAAATAGACACGGGAAAGAGTACGAATTTATTCTCACTATGTTGGTGCCTTTGATTTTTCCCCACTTTGGCTTTGGCGCATTTTTATGCACTTACATATATACATACATACATCATATGTACATACATTGCTCTTTGTTATACAACTCGCGGGCGAAGGATTTAGTGGGGCAATTCAGCGGTGGCGGCGGTGCTTTATCGAACATTTGACCGAATCGTGCTCCATTCAGCTATCAACTATCAGCCACAGCACAGAACCGAAACGATTTAGGCATCCGCGACCCAACAACAACAACCGATCACAAAGACGTTGAAAATGCAAAAGATAGAAACCGAGTTGCGCATTTTCATGCTGGCCTGCTGGCGGTGGCGTTGCCAGACTGTTGCAGCGTAAATTGGTGATAACGGAAACAAGGTAAAATAACAGTACTTATTGGATTCGAATTCGTGTAGTACGTAACTGTTAGCTAACCCACTGGCAATAACCTAGTTTTTTAAATAATCTGCAGTTAATCTCGATTTACCCAAAATGCGTTTTTAAAATGTTTGCTTTTAATAAAATGAAAAAATTCTAGCTAACTAATAAGTAGGTTTGGTTAAACCTTAATTATACACCTATAAATATTTGTTATTGCCTTTTCTATTTATGTTTTGAAACAGCTTTTTGAAGCATGAACTATATAGCTTATTTTGTTATTTACTTAGAATGATTCAGTAAGCTCTTGTTTTTCATTTCCTGAATTACTTGGCGGTGACGTGTAAACCACTCTTAACCCTCTCATCAGTCTGGCAGCCCCATTTACATGCGCTCTTTTCACGCACTCTCTCTCTCTCTCTCGCTCTCTCCCTTAAATCGCATGGAACATACAACATCAAAACAATAAGTTTATATACATATATACAGTTGTATATTTTCAGTACTACACTTATTACTGAAGCTCACTAAATTTGCTTACTTTAATTGCACATTTCGGTAGCCCCATTGAGCAAAGCACACACAAATCGGACTCTCTTATGACGCTCTCTTTGTATGCCAGTAATATGATGTCAGAGGAAACCTTTCCGTAGACTTCACTTGCAAACAACAAATTCTAATCAAATGATCCAGCTCGATTTTTTATTTAAAACCAAAGATCCCCTTAAAATCGCGAACCTCTGGGAGATTTTTCACGTTTGCGGCAACAAAAAAAAAGCGGACCTCTGGAAACCAAAACTCGAGGAACCGTCAGAACACGAATTTTGATTTCAACTCGAGCAGGAGCGGGAATTTCCCAGGCGAATAAATTAATAGGGATGTGCAATATGGAAATATTAATATATCGATAACATGTAAACAAATAAATATTTTTACCGATATATTTTCCGCAGGTATTCGAATAACGAATGCTTTAAAATTTGTTTCTTGTTAACTTTGCGTTCTATTTCTACTAGATCTGAATTTTTATATGAGTATTATGAGTAAAAATCTTATTTTTGTAGAGAAACGATATAGGACACAAGAAGAGATCCCTGAAAGTTATCATTCACAAAGAGAAACAGCGGAAACTTAACTTCAAAATGCAATCAATATTTTATTTAAATAATAAAATTAATAACAATGAATCCCAACAAAATATTAATAAAATGTCGAATCTGTAGAAAAAAGTATTTAAAAATAGCTATAAGGGAATACTTGAATACTTGACTTAACACTTAAAAATCAAGATATCTCAGAATACCTTTAAGTAAACTATTCTCTTGAAGCAAATGGAAAGAATTCCGATTTTCGACATATATTAATTATTAATTATTTCACAAATATATACATATAATTAGGAACACATTTAGGTTCACTATTATCACTATTAGCCCGACTATTAACAATACATCGGCAATTAAATCCTTGACAATTAATCCTTGAAAGGAGGCAGTCCAAATTGCTCCGGCTTGAAGTCAGCGAGGGATTGCAGCACCAGCGTGGCGTGGGAACACTTTTCCTGTAGCATCCGCGGATCAGGCACCATGATTACCTGCATGCCTGCTCTATTTCCTGCTGTAACTCCGTTGGGGGAGTCCTCGAACACCAGACAATCGGCAGGAGCGGGTGGCTCATCGAACCTGGCGGCGGCCACTAGAAAGATATCCGGAGCGGGCTTACCGTTCGCCACCTCCTTATCGCTTGAGCCACACACCTTGTGATTGAACAGACCGAACAGCTCCCGGTGATCTGTGGTTTTCAGCTCCATCATGTGAGCGCCAGAGCTAGTGGCCAGTGCAAATGGTGTTTTTGTGGCATGGAGGTGACGCAAAAGTCGCTCTGCACCTGAAATAGTTTAACAAAATCAAAAATTTAAACAAGTTTATAGAGCTTAGTATTAAAAACAGGTGTGGATAGGATCTGGAAGATTTTTAAGAGGTTTTTATAAGAAAAAGTATCCAGGCTCTAGGGCTAACCTTCCAGTAGGGAAACGTCGTAGGTGACAGTCTTCGTCGTGCGCTGATCCGTGGCCAAGGGAGGCGTACATGTAGTTATCTGAAGATAGTACCTGGCATTAATTGGGAGTGCAGCATCAGTTTCTCGGTGTTGGCTTGCTGCTGCTTGGCCCACTCTTCCCAGGGAATGGGCAGGTCATAATGCTGGACCATAAACTCAGCATTCGCTCTAGTCTGCAGGCCCATGATCTGCTCCTTCACATCGAACGTGATCGTCTTGCCATAAGCATCGAGGATCATTTGCATGGCCTCCGTGTAAAGACGCTCCGTGTCTGTTTGGCAGAAAACGAATAAAAGTAACAACTTTTTAGGGACCAAAATCAGACACTAACTCACCTAGGAGCAGGCCATCCATGTCGAAGATGCAGTGCGTCACGTTTTTCAGTGCATTGGCCATTGTGCTGTTCTCCAGACTTGTTATCAGACCAGTTATCTAATAGTGAAGATGAAGGGCCTTCAGTTATTTTATAATTTGCTTACAACCCACACATTTCCACCACTTTAGCGGCTTATTGAAATAATGGCCATTGGTGAAGGTTGTCCCTTTTCTACGTCGGCTATACGTTGGGGACACTTTGTAAAAATATGACCTTGACCTACTTGTAATCTCCTTTAGAGTCAGTGCCAAATCGTGCGAAATGAATGTTTACTTAAAACAGCTGATAATTCTCCAGCAGAAACTTATCGAAGTCGATCGATATTGTTGGCGGTTAACAAAGTCCATGTCAAAAGTGGCAACGCGTTCTTCCACGAAAAATCTAGATTTCCAGCATGCCCCCAGATTAAGGTATTCAGCTGAGGCAAGGGATGTGGAGCGCGCAAATTAAGTAAACGCGCGAATTTCTTTGCATAGTCCGGCCAATGTGGATGAGCCTTTCATAAGCAATTTGTGATCGATTTAAGTGTGACCAGCTTCCATGATGGAGAAAATCCGATATTTTTTTTACGAATTTCAGCAACTTGTACCTGGCGAGCACACTGCACTTTTCGCGCGATTTTTAAATATCACACATTAATATACTGCGAATGCAGTTTTTACCTAATTTTACCTAAACATATTGTTAATTTTCAAACGAAACCCCAAAACAATCAAAATTATCGAAAATTCCACAAATTACGTGTATATTAAGTAACATTTACGCTTAAAACCCATCTCTGGGTTGTAGGTACACAAATTTCCAGTATTAGCGTCGCCAGGCTTCAAAAAAGGAGAATTTCCAATCAATAAGCTCGTATTTAATCCGTGAACGGCGGCAGTCCAAACTGCTCCGGCTTAAAGTCGCCGAGAGAGCGCAGCACCTGTGTGGCGTGGGCGCAACGCTCCTCGGACAGTCGCGGATCCGGCACCATGACCACCTGCATGCCGGCGCTGTTGGCTGCTGTCACACCATTGGGCGAATCCTCGAACACCAAACAGTCGGCGGCAGCGGGCGGCTTTACGAACCTGCTGGCCGCCACCAGAAAGATGTCGGGTGCGGGCTTGCCGTTCGCCACTTCCTTGTCGGTGGAGCCACACACCTTGTGATTGAAGAGAGCAAACAGTTCCTTGTGATAAGTAGACTTCAGCTCGACCATGTCGGCGCCTGAGCTAGTGGCCAGTGCAAAAGGCACTTTGTTGGCGTGCAGGTGACGCAAAAGGCGCTCAGCACCTGAAATAAATCCAAGGAAACCAATTTAGAATTAGGAACTCGTGCCAGTCTAGGGGATTCTGCTCTGCAGGAGGTATTTATAGAGGTATAAAAGCGTCGTGGCGTAGTGGTCGTGGTCGTAGTAGTTGCTAACCTTCCAGCAGGGGAACATTGTGGAGCCGCTCGTGGCACAACTGGGAGTAGCGCTTCAGGAAATCAGACGTTGTGATGGGCAGCTGGCACTCGCTGATGGCTATCTCCGCCGACCGCTGCTCCGTGGTGCCCATAACACGGAACCGTGTGGCCTCCGGATAGGGTCGGCCGAAAGAGGCGGCTATTTGCCGTGTGACCTCCTCGTATATTCTCTCCGTGTCTGAAACGTGACAGCAAAGGGGATACGGGCATTAGTACCTGGCATCAACTGAGCATCCCGCATCAGCTTCTCTGCATTTGTGCGCTGTAGCCGAGCGTATTCCTCGCAGGTAATGGGCAGGTCGTAGTGCTTGACCATAAACGCGGACAGTGGCCCCGTCTGTAGGCCCATGAGTTGCTCCTTGACATCGAACGTGAATGTCTTGCCATACGGATCGAGTATCATTTGCATGGCCTCCGAGTAGAGGCGCTCGGTGTCTGTTCGGCATACGGTTAGAAAGAAATAGCGGTTAAAGCCACCAATGGGGTCACCAACTCACCCAGCAACAGGCCATCCATGTCGAAGATGCAGTGCGTCACTTTTCTCAGTACTTTGTTGGCCATCGCGCGCTGTCCTAATCCTTCAGGGTCGGATGTCAGTTATGTAATCGCGTCGGTCGAAAAGGTCGTGGCTGTAACACAAAGGCTCTAATTAATTTCGTCACTTCCTGGACATCGCACGTTATTTCGCATCCCCCTCGTTGCTCTGTATTTGGGGAGTTTTCTGGATTTATATCCCTTCTTTGGGGGTGTCCTTGACCCAAGGACGTCTCATAAAATACTAAGAGTTGGGTCAAAGATAAGGGTTGTCTCCGACTGCCCGACCTTGACCTACACGTACTTTCTGCTTCCTGCTTCTGTTGCAACTTTTCCGTTGTATTTTTCCGCTACTGTCGCTGCGCGAGCTTTCCATTTGGTGAGTATGACCGTGGGCAGAGTTGCAAAAAATGTCTTGGTATTAAGAATGTTCTGCAAATCGCGAATGATTTGCAATATCTGGTCCCACAGTGCCGCGTATATTTGCTTTTAATTAAACTTATTTTCTTTCTAAATGTAACTTTTTGTTAGCATTTAAAAGCTATAAGGCGGACTCTACAGAGAATAATAAATCCGGTTTCAGATCCATCAGGTTAATTAAAAAAGAAACCACCTTCACAAGATTTCTTGAACTTCTTTGAAATTTTAAGATATTTTTTAAGAATTCTAAGACTTTTTTTAAAGTCAATAAACAAAACTCAGGCTGGATCAAATTCGATTAATTTATACAATTTAAAGATTACCAAATCCAATATTAGCCCGATCACAACCTAGCGGGGAAGGAAAGGTTCCAAATTTAAATAAACACTCCAAATAGTTCTTCAAGACTTTTAGTGACCAACACAGTTTGTAGGAATAGCAAAATCATGTTTTTCTTTAAATTTATTAAAAAACAAATACATTTTTGATGGTCGAATGTAATCCATTTGCTTGTTTATTTTCTGTAGAAGTGGAATCTGCAAAAGGAAACAGTTTGCAATTAGAATTTCTCTAACGATAGCTGCAATATTCCCCGACCGAAACTCACCTTAACTTAGGCGCTCAACAAGCACACACCTCCAGCCTTCTTGATCTTGTCCTCGGCCTTCTTCGAAAAGTACTTGGCCTTGACGATGACGGGGCGGGCGGGCAGATGTCCACGGCCCAGAAGCTTGTAGTAGCCCTGCGGAGAGATAATCAAGGTTAACTGGAGTCCAAGAAGGAGTAGGGGTACATCTGAATGTGAATTGCTGCTGGCTTTGATCTGAAAGGCTGTCCTCTACACGGTGAGAGCAATTGTACGGTCGCATTCTGTCCGCCCATCGCCTTGGGTGTCTCTTCATATTGAAAGCAGCAGCAGGAACACAAAACACGATGCAATTAGAAGCATAAACTTACGAATTTCACCAAGTCAATGACGGGTGCCTTGACGCTCTTCTCCTTCTCCAGCTCGGCGAACTTCTCGGCTCCAACCAGGGACCAGAGCTTGTCCAGATTAATCTCCGGGCGGAACTTGTGCTGGCGGCGCAAGTGGAAGTTCCTCATACCAACCTTGCCAAAGTAACCGGGATGGTATTTGTCAAAGTTGATGCGGTGGTGGTGCATGCCACCAGCGTTACCGCGACCTCCAGGATGCTTGCGGTGCTTGCCGATACGGCCGTGACCGTGGCTCACGTGACCGCGCAGCTTTCTGGTCTTCTTCCGCTTGATATTCGACTGAAAAGATCACAAGGAAAACGTGTTCAATTTAAGATTTTCCAACACACACGTGCGACAGCTGAGCGACTACGGCAGCGGCAGCGTGTGGAGGTTATGTTTACGTTGCCGCTGTCGCTTACGCAGTCCCTTTGCTCACATTAACATCGCGCTCGATACGCAGGTAAGCTGCGGCACAGTTAGCTGACTTTATTTTTCATGTGGGAGCGTTTGGCAGGCCCTTAAAGAACATTTTAACTGCACCACAACACACCGACGTCCACTCACCATCTTCAGAAAATTCGGAAAGAAAGAAGTGAGCGAAGTTGGCTGCGCTTCAAGCTGGCAATAGAGTGCTGTAGAGGGCACGCATTGCTCTGTTAGGGGGATTTCGGGTGCTGTTAAGTGCAAATGTACTGTTAAAAGGAAATTCAGGTGCTGTAATGAATTAAATCAGCTGCTGTTAGTCTATAACTGTGCTATTGAGCGCCCCTCTGCTAGAAACATTAAAAAACTCGACTTTTAGTGTTTTGTATTAATAATATTTAACAAATTAGATTTCCTCAACAAGGCGGAATCGCTGATGCTGCTTCTCGGGCACAACATTGAAGAACTTCTTGTAGATGGTCTGATCGTGACGACCGGCATAGTTTCTCTGAATCCAGGTGTGATCCCAATTGGGATCAATCGGTTCGCAAGTGACATACACCTTGCCGTGCTCCATTGCGAACAGGGTTCCATTGCGGCCAAAGCCCACCTTTTGGACAGATAAATATAAATCCATGTCGGTACCGAAACCTGGGCAAGACTACTCACATTCAGTCCCGGATGAAAGCGGGTGGTGAGCTGTGTGGCTAGGATGGTGCCCTCGGAGACATGGTGTCCGTCCTGAACACGCCATCCCCGATGTTTTGGCCTCGCATGTCCCTTCTTGTTCCGCGTACTTCCGCCGGTTTTCTTGCTGGCATTCCGGATGGTGGCTGTTATTTAGTATTCACTTTAGTATTAACGGTGTTTTTTAGTAAAACAAATACATACTTATCAGTGGCTGGTCCACCTTTAGGCACTGCATCGTTAGCTTCTGCATTATATTAAACGACATTTTTGTGGTTTTTTATACAAAATAACGAGGTTTATTTTGTTTATGCAATTCCTACAGCCTAGAGTGGCCAGATGGGCTAACATATAAACCACAAAAGGCGCTGGTTAATTGCTGTTAAGTGTATGTTAAAAGTTTCACCCTTCCATTTTAAGTCATGGTATATTTAAAAGTTCCAGCCACGGTCACACTGTTATTTACACGCCCAAAAATTTAATAAATATATAACGCTCTTTGAATTTCAATAATAAACGATGAAAAATCTTGAGAAATGTGCACTGGCTGTGGTCCTTCTCTGCTGTCTGCTGCAAGTGGGTAAGTGTTTCCCGAAAAATGACCACTGCGCCGGCGCAGCCCGTATAAAACTGACATTGTGCTTTTTTCCTAAAGGCCAAGCCATCAAATGCTGGGATTGCCGCAGCGATAACGATCCAAAATGCGGAGATCCCTTCGACAATAGCACACTGGCAATAACGGACTGCCAGCAGGCGCCGGAACTGGAGCATCTGAAGGGCGTGCGACCGACAATGTGCCGCAAAATCCGTCAGAAGGTCCATGGGCAGTGGCGCTACTTCAGGAGCTGTGCCTACATGGGCGAGCCAGGGATCGAGGGCGATGAGCGATTCTGTCTGATGCGAACTGGCAGCTACAACATCTTCATGGAGTACTGTACGTGCAACAGCAAGGATGGCTGCAATTCGGCAGGAATCCATCGTCTGGGCTGGATGGGCGCCCTGTGTGGCACTTTAGTTTCCGCCTTTATGGCACACCTTCTGCGGCAATAGTTGGGACGGGACTTATAATTTCCTGTAGCCAATCCTTTGCTTTTTGTCACTCACACTTTCTACAAGACTGTCGTTGCTCGAAAAAGGGATTTTTTGAGCTAATGCAGAAAGTCCTGCCCTTAAATCGATAATGCTATCCAAAGATCCCAAAACGTATGTACCAATGAAGCCATAAACCATTTCTTACTAGAAAACCTTAAAAGATGTCAACCATATCCTTTTTTTGAGCCACAACAGTACTGTCTTACAAGTGAGCGAATTTCAATTCAAGTGCCTTTTCCTATAAACTACTCGACTTTTTTTGTAACTTAAACCATGGAAAACTATTTCCGTCCAGATGAATCTTACGCACACGACATTCCCGATATCTTATAAGCTCAATCTTGTAATCTCCACCACTTCGTGTCTTATATACTTATATATATTTTGTAATGTGTGTTTATACAAAGAGCTTACAAGTTTTTATTGTAACGCAAAAGGACAATTAGATACATTTGTAATTGAAATAAACGATTTATACACAAAGTATTATTTGCCAACTAGTTATGAAAACTTGAGACAAAGAAAGGGATAAATCCAATAAGAAATTGCTTAGACAATAAAACCCTATATAATTACATTATTTCCCGTTTTGTCTACCAGACTTGACACTTGTCTGCTGGATTCAAGACCGAAGACGTTGGACAGCTGAAGATATCACCAAAGCCAGGTAGATTTTTCATTGCCTGGTGGAGACGCACCTCGTCCGTGTCCCATGACCCGTAGTCCAGATACTGTGCATCGCCCGAAAACCACTGGGCTAAGCTCAGCAGGAATAGCTGCTTTAGCGGCACCTTAGTAAATTCTGGTTGCTTTTGATCAAACTCTGAGTTCTCTCCGAAATAAGCATCGTAGGCGATTGCCAGGCTGACCACATCGATCACCCGCTCGCCGAGATTATCTGTGTGGGTGGCATTCAAGCAGGCGAGGGCATCCATATAGCTCGGGTAATCCTTAAGCGAATCCAACACCTCACCATAGTTTCCTTGGCCATCATAAGGCAGCATTCGCGGCGAGAAGCGTTGCATCAGCCTGCGGGCAAATAGGTAACCCAACAGGCTCACTTTAAAGACATCATGATGTCCTTCAGTGGCAAAGACCGGCTCCCGCAGCATTTCAATTGCCAGGAAGATGGTATTATTGCTGACTTCCAACCAGGGCACCGGATTGTTGTTGGAAAGTTCATTGTAAAGCAGAAAGAAGCCTGTGACGTTGGAAAAGGCTCCATCCAGTTGCTCCAGCACCCGTCGTGTTCGCAGTTCCAGGACCTTCAGCTGAGCTTGGGCAAAGTCCGGATCAGAGTCCAGCTTTAGACCCTGATAGAAGTCGGTGACAAAGCGCCGATGATTGACTTTGTTGGGCAGAATGCCAACGGTTACGGTCATGGCCTGTAGCTTCTCCTTCAGAGCAGCGACATCCTCGTTGTTCAAGTTCAGGTGGTTCTTCTCTAATCTAACCATAAAACTTCGGACTATGGCCTTAAAAATCCGCTGAACTTCTGCGGTGTAGTTCTGGAGCTTTTCTGGTCCCAGGTAGTGGTCTTCGTAAAGAAGATCGCTGGCCTCTTCCATTTGATACCTCACTGCATCGAGACAGTTCTCGGGATCACCTTCTGGCCCGCTGCCATCCAGTGCCATTATAAAGCGAACAAACTGCACCATTAGATAGCTGGCTACCACATCTTTGTCGTACTTCTGCAGGATCTCCTCCAGATTCTTTAGGTATTCAATATCCCACACATGCACCTCGAGGCTGCCATTGAAAGAGCGGCCAAAGACTATCTCTAGATATTTCTGCAGATGCAGTCCAGTCCGGTTATGTAAATCTTCCAGAGTATATGTTTCATTCTGTAACTCTTCCAGGGTATTCACTTCATTGTATACATCGACCTCTTCGTCCAATTGCTGCAGATCCTCGTCCAGAAGAACTAGACTGCTGGCCAGCTTGGGAGCCTTGATAGCGTCTACTCCGATGCTGATTAGCAGGTCAGAGATGGTGGGAACGTCCTCGAACTTTTCTACATCGGGCGAATTTAGATATACCAGGAACTTGCTGCTATCCCTGTAGTCGGGCTTTACGGTCATCCTGATCACGGAATTCTCCAGACCATAACGACGCAGCTGGGCAAGAGTTTGCAGCCATTGGAACTCTTCATGGGGCCACGTACTCCCTTTGGGGGTGAACTGGGGCCAGGTAAGATTCACATCTGGGGAAACCAACTCCAGGTAGTGTCTCGGCGACCGGGAAGATTCGGGTGCCGTGAGGCAAGTGTTGTAGTAGCGCCACACCTTTTCCTCCACTGAGTTTGCATCGGTGAAGGCTTGATCCTTCAGCTCATCGAGTATGGTCTGCAGTCTATGGTTGAAGCTTAATGTGATAATATCGGAAATGGAATAGCTGTCATCGTTCTCGGCCAAACTTTGAAAGTTGCCAGTGGCGTATCGGTGGAATTCCTCGCAGGGATTGGCACTCTCGTCCATATGACTTCGTAAGTAGTTCAGGTTCCAGTCATTGGCGGTGAAATCGGCAGCTCTGGGTATTCGAGATCCAGCTGCAAGGCCAAGAATCAGCAGCAGGCAGCAAATCTGAACGATTCTCTCCATCATCGGCGACTAACTGATGTGTTCCGCGTCAGAATCAGATACTTATATAGCCACCGAGATATTGCCGGTGTTTAAACAAACAAAACCAAAAAGTACTCATAGCTCAGGGATTACAATAACAGGTTTAATTTAAATAGAATATGTGTGCAAGTCAGAGATCTCTCTGATGAATCGACAGTTGCGACTAATTAAAGTAAGAATATGTAACCTATATATATATCTAAAAATTATTGGGAATTTACTTGCATGATATTTTATGTAAATTTTATACCTGGAACTAGAAAGAAAGGCTAAGGAGAATTCATTTTTATTCACTGTTTTCCCGATGTGTGCAAGTCAGAGAGATAGATGAATCGACAGTTGCGACTAATTAAAGTAAGAATATGTAACCTATATATATATCTAAAAATTATTGGGAATTTGCGAGACTTGCATGATATTTTATGTAAATTTTATACCTGGAACTAGAAAGAAAAGCTAAGGAGAATTCATTTTTATTCACTGTTTTCCCGATGGAAAACATCAGCGTTTTAGAATGCAGTTTCCTATTAATGCACAAAAATTGAAATTAAATTCTGTAACATTTTAAACCAAACTGTAATCACCATGTCGTTTACATAACCTAATTTTATGGCAATATTGCGACTAGTTCGCCCATCTGGCAACTCTGTTATCTCGTTGCATCCTTCGCACTTACTCGCTCGTGCGCTTTGCTTTTCCTTTTCTTTCTTGTGTTCGTGGTTTGTGCGCGTCGCTCGGATATTTTTTTAAATGTGTTTTTGTGCGTGTTTGCTTAACTATTTCGGATTGTGTAAAGAATATCAATTGCTGGACCAGTGTTTTGTTGTTTGAGAGTCGTTTTTAAGCGTTGTGTTTAGAGCGTAAACTTGTGTGTTCTTTTTTCCCCCCAATTGCAACTTTTTGCCAGACGCGGTGTCGCCATTTCTCCGTGCTTTTTATCTTCTGTCCGTTGTGTTTTTGTTGTTGTGACCACTAGAAACTTACATAGACTCTTAATAATTGAAACAATATTGCATAAAGAATGGATTTGGATAACCAATTGGACTTTAAATATGATTTGATGAATACGGAAGATGATTTGCAATATCACGTCATACAAAACTTTAATCGCATGGGACTGCAGATAAGGGAAAACTACAGGTGATAATTATGGTTCTAGGAAGATTATTTATTTAGTTCACTTTATTCAATGATTTTAATTAAACAATTTACATTTCATTTTGTACAGGTATGTTAACAACATTTATCATAAAATCGCATATCCCGGAATCTGCCTCACAAGGCCATCTGCAGGGCGAAGATCGCCAAAAGTGCCGTTGCGCTCAGAGCTATAAAGCGTTGCGCTCCGGAAGCATTACATAAATCACCCTTGCAGGTGAAACAGCTATCCACCTGGCGGCTGTGGGTCACCGTGCACTCGTTATCCTTCTGACCGATGACTTCGAAGTGGCAATCCCTAGATACAATGGTCCCAGCACGGTCTGTGGGTTGGGTAAAAGGGTTAGAAGGCAGAAAAAAGTTCCCCATTTGAGATGGGTAAAATATCGGTATTATTATCATTTAAAAATGAAGTTTTTAATTTAAATCCTACTATATAAAATATAGAAAATAGTTAGATAATATGTAATTTGTATAAAATCCGGTAAGGGATTATTACGAATTCATTGCCATAATCACATATTCCCAAGAACCATTTAAATGCAACGATTAGATTTAAAATTAAATTTAATGAGTTAATGAGTTACTATCAACGAAATAGCTCCTCTTAACCCAGAGCTAATTAATAATTAATAATATAAATCATAAACATTAACACACGCTATAGTACATATATATAAGCTGCTTTAGCTCTAAATTATGAAAATATAAATCATAGTTTCGTAATTGACTGGCGCTTATCTTTAAACATTTACTCAATCATAATATTTCCCACTCTAATGTATGTGAATGTATAAAATTATTAGCTTTTCTTGCTGTTACATATCTCCTTCTTGTTAGGATCAATTATTTTTCACAGAAAAAGCCGCCAAGGAAGGCAGAATGCAGTTGAACAAATATCTGAGAGAATAATATTCAAAGGTAGCATCTTTCATTAAGCTACAGGCCGCCTATGAGTGACTGAGTCACAATTCACAGAGTCCCCTACAATGTCACTGATAATATATCTTTAAAATATTAATATGTCAACTAAACTTTACTTAAGTCATAAGTTATACTGAATAATAGCGTTGCAAGTTATAATTAACTTGTAAGTAATATTTGTGAAATTCTTCCATTTCTTATGGTTACATTTTTAAACTAACTTAATTTGACTTTTAATTTATTAATTAATCATCTCTTAAGTGTATACCGTTTGACTTTTTACTTCACCAACTTATATAGGTTACTCTTCCCTAGGCTCTCCTTAACTGCCTCAAGCACTGTCGTCTTACGTCTAAGGTACGCACTGTATCCCCTTTGCATATTACTTCTCAGTCTCCGTTTGTTTGCCATATGTTAATTGGAATTCGGAACCCTCCCCGATCTTGTCTAGCTTATAGCCGGGTGACATCACGTCTCACTCAAATATTTATTGCGTTCAAGGTGCGTGTGTTTCTTTTAATCGAATTAGTATGTATGTATGAATTTCACTCACCACTGGTGACCACCTTGTTGCACCTGGTCACGGGCTGCAGTTGATCCATAGTGTTCGGCTTGGGCACCGTATCGCAGTCCACAGAGCGGATGTTGAATGCGGCATCGATCTTATCCTTGGCGCAGTTAGGATCCGTCAGGGACTTGCACTGATAGCACTTGATGGCCGAGGCTGTAGGGAGACAGAAGTGAATTTTAAATTAATTAATATTCATTGAGTTAAGGCAAAGGCTTTGCCAAGGTCGCCGATTTGAATTTGCTTAGCGCTTGTAACCAGTTTGAGATCTCCACGTCTCACGCGCTTGCTGCTCGCCTTATGTAACGCCCTCCACCAAATAAACAATATAATAACTCTATAAACACGTAAACTTCTCCTGTACCCCTGTAATTTGTCGCTTTTTTTGTTCGTTGGCTACTATGAAGTCATTTCTATATATTTGAATTTGCAAACGTATCGAAAAATACGTGAATATTTCAGCTGCTTTTTCGATTTTTTATTTTTCGGAGCTGTCCTACTATGTGATTTTTATTGGAATTCATGTGGGCGGCGAACGTTTCTTGAATTCTTTGTTGCTATTATGATGATTTAATCCTCTGGAGATGTAGAACATGGTTTATTATAATTGAAATGAGATGTGAAACAAAGCATCTGATAAACTTTAACTCTTAGACTTTGAAATATGTTTGCTTAAAATAATTTTTCTGCATTATATACATCGAATATTTTCGTTTTAAGTGTTTTGTGATTTTTTAATCTTTCTAAAGTTTAAGTTTTCACTCAAAACTGGTTTCGCTTTGACACACTTAATTTTCTATTTACTTAATTTCCCGCCGAAAATGTCTTCCAAGAAGGAAAATCACTTACCAGTGTGCATGAGGCACAAGGCAACAAAAATAATCGCTATTACTTGTTTCAGCATATTGAAAATATATTTAATATATATTTTTTTGTATTTTGGGAATTGCGAAAAATACTCAGCAAACTTTTGTTTTGATCCGTTCGGCAGACGTTGAACTACTGAAATTTGCGTTAGATTTGTATTCTCAACTTGTTTTCGAGAGTGGGATCGGCAAGAAAAGCTTTGCTAATTCACTCAAAGCCCCGCATTAGTTGCTGAGTGAAACTCGGAACGGGTTCTCTTCGGTTTATTATTATTATGTCACTCGAGTGAGCGGAGAAAAAACTATTTTGTTTTGATCGCCAGCTTCGTAGGCGGCGGAATTTTTCTCAGTACTCGACTTTGTTATTGGGTCCATTGATAGTTTCTTTTTTTCCTCCGTGTATTGGCTGCGGTTGAACCATGGGACTTTTAGCGGTAATTGAATTTAGTTGACGGATAATGGAATTTAATTGCAAACTGACACAGTTTTAGGGATTTGGGTTGATGAACTATTATTTATTGGAGAGGTGAAAGAAAGATCTTTCAATTTGAAGTCTATTAAGTTTCAACTTGATTTTTAAGTAAGAACCAACAAGGTGCCCTAAAAAGTCATACAACTAATTTACGGACATTTAACGAACCTTGCAGTGAATAAAAATAATTATATTTGAAATTATTTGTTCTATTTATGCTAATTTATATAATTTGAAATTATTAAATAATGTACCCTAGATAATTATGAATCCCATTTCAGAAAATAGGAACTCGGAAAAATATATTAAATATATATTATTGATAAGGAACTGTATAATCTATAATAATAAATGTATAATATATAATATATTAATCAATCATGATTAAGTGTATTGAAGAAGGAAAAAAAAAAGCATTTAATTTAAGTTTTTAAGTAAATTTGCAGATCCTTATATTTCCCTCAAAATTGTACTTTCAGCATTCTTTTCCAGTCTTTTCCATTAACTTGGGTGATTATACCCGTAAAAGTTCAATGTCCTTGGGCATCTCCTGTAATCCTTTTCCCTATTGTAGTCTCGTCTGCAGCAACTTTTTTTTTTGTTTTTTTCGTCGCTTTTTTTTTGTTAGCATTGATTGCTTATTTTGTTGCATGCTATTTGTTGCTATTTGAGAAATCGACTCATTGTAATCTCACCCTTGTGTCTGTTGTCATGACAAAACTGGTCTACGGTCCTGAGGAAAATCCTGCGATAAGAGCAGCAGACAGAGGAGCAATAAATCCTTTTCGTGCATATGGGAAATAAGAGTAGATTAAGGTTCAGTAATTTAATTTCAAACTTAAACTTTTGCACGTAACTGGTACATTTTAGCAGCTTCTTCATGCTAAAATAACCTCTCTCAAAAGTTGTAGAGCTTTTTGAGCGAATTTTTGTTGAGTTCAAAACTCGTTTATATTGCGCAGCAAACAAAAAATCTAACTCTTTGTTATTGTTGTTAATTTGCTTGAATTATAGAATATAATATTCGCAGTACAGATACGTGTGAACAATCGTTAATAAAAGTAAAACTGGACAAAACCATTGATTTAATCAGAGGCCAAAGCATAAGTAAAAATGCTCTATTATAATATAACTCAAATATATCCCTCCCTAATAAAAACTACCAATTTATCTCGAAAATGTATAGAAGCTCTCTGAAAGTTATATTGGGACTTCCCATTAATTAATGCATATCAATACTGACGTTTTCCTAATATTTTCGACTCGCTTTGATTGCGAATAATCAGACAATGTTGCAATTGTATCGATTTTGCAACAATGAGAGCGATACGGCAAATAATTCCACACAAAATGGAAATTTTCTGCAGCCTGGTGGGGAATCCCCTCTATTTGGGCAGCTTTTAGTGGTGTGGTGGCGGGCATAGAGCATTTTCAATTTCCGGCTACGCAGCGGGTTTTTGCAGGTCATTGTTCAAATATTTTGCATTCAATTGCATTGACAAGCCGCCAATTTGCCACATAATTACAAATGCTGACACGAGGGGGTGCCGTGGTTTATACAGTACCTTAAGCGGATTGGCTTTTCCTTTTTCCTTTTTTATTTGTTATATTGTTATGCTTCATCTCCATCTCCATCTCCATCTCACTTTTCCCAGCTTTCTTCGGTGGTCAGCTACAGCAGCAGAAAATTCTGATTGAATTTCCTTTATCATTTCTTTTTTTTTTTCGCCACTGTGTATAGCGAGCAAAGAATTTTCTCTATTATATTTTAGATGAGGAGAGAGAGGAGAGGGTGTGGCAGTTGCAGTTGCATCCTTCGTCTTCTTATTTCTCTGGAGAATGTTTGCGTTGGTTTAGAATTCAATTATATATTGGGGGCGGGATGTGAAGTTATGGAAAAAATTATGAAATGGTAGTAGGTCTTGTAGATACCCTGAAACATAAATATAATATTTTAATTTGTAAAAAGTTTAGATAAAAAGATTATAGTTTGAAATTAGTTAATGAAATACTTGCTAGAAAGTTGTGGTTTTATAATTTGTAATTATAAAATACAGGACATAAGGAAATTCTTACTTAAGAATAAGAAACCCACTAGCTAGAAATTTTCAATATCTTAATTATTAAGCAGAGTATATTTCTAGCTTCTTAGTTTACTTTCTGAGATATTTGTCCCTATTTGTCTGCTGCTATATGGGTTGTTATCATCAGGCTGAGTCAGTCCCCTCCTTCCCATTTTCCATCCTGACCGGCTCCTGCAGGATGTATTCTGCGCCCAATGTCCTGTCCTCTTGCCTGTTGCTGACCATTTTTCGCAATATGATATTTATAGTTATTTCATACTTATTATATTCCATCTGCTTTTCGTTGCACAAAATAGTAGAAAATCCCTTCAACGAAATTTGACTTGCTCTGCACAATTCTAATAAGCTCAGGGAAAGGGATCCATCTCATCTTCCATTTCTGGTTAGATTGGTCTGGACTGGTCTGGTCTGGTCTGTTCTGGTCTGGCCAATTGTCATCTCATTCGGAAAACTTGCTCTACCAGAAACGAGCAGAAAATTTTCAATTTCGTCTCAGGATTTGGCTGCATTTAATGGCGGGTAAGGAGAGGAAGCAGAGTCCATTACCAAAAAACATAAACAAATTGTTTGGCACTTTGCTGTTCCATCGCTCCTTTGGATCCTTCGTCCTGTACGGCAGGGAAACTAAAACACGCCCATCTAATCTGCTCAATAACTTGGAAAATCATTGCCAATAAATCAAAATGACTTTGCAGGATGTGTGTAGTATCCGAGCACCGAGGCAGGCGACCGATAAGAAATCAATGTCTGGCCATTGTTGGCTGAACTTGAAGGGCCTTCAAGTTCTCCTCGCACTTGTAGGGAAATTTAAAATTCAACACTTCGTCTAGGGGGCGGAACCGGCATAAATTGAAGGAACATTTTATTTTACGCAACATCAGCAGAAAATCCGCAGGAGCGAAAGAAATCCATACTAAGTCCTTCCTCGGGGCTATTTAAGGCTAACGTTCGCCTCTTCGCTTATATATTTTCTCTGGATTTGATTTTTTAACGCTGCAGTTAACACATCATTTTTCGGGGCATTGTTCCGGTCGCCTTCCATTATCTTTCACTTGCGATCTAGTGAAGTGTGCAAAGTGTTGTTTGTCCCGACCCCTGGAACTCCCCGACTTGCTATACCTCCATCTCTCTGTGCCTATTTGTATGCATTGCGAGGGAGTCGAAATTAGCAGATGCGTAGGCCTAAAAAAGTACATTTTAAGAGGGGTAAATATTTACAAAATATATAAACCTAATTGAATTTACAAAAGGCATATAAAGAATTCATCTAAACAAGGCATTTCCACATAGAATTATAGAATTAATAAGATTAATTATGACATGATCCGAATCCGATACATAATTTCGCTTAATCTTCCCTTTAAAATTCCCTTTGAAACACGGTTATATTCTGTACATTTAGCTTTGAGTAATAATAATACCGTAACTGATCGATTGAAACCTTTATTAGGACTTTGTGTTATTATTTATGTAATTATTTATGTTATTAATTACATGATTTTTAATGCTTTCTGTATACCTAGTTCATCAGAGATTTTATCACAGTTCATGTCAGAAAAATAATTTTTAATTATTATTATTATTATTTTAATGCTAATTATTTTTACCTAAGAAAAGTTGTCTCATACCCGACCCGAATCTTTTTTTGTCTGGCTGTATAAAACATTTATCATATACTACAAGATATATTATTCATTGCACATATACAAGTTTCTCCATCATTTGTTTCTACCTTTTTCGAATGAAATTTTAATTATTTAACTAACCCCCTTGGGGTCCGCCTCTGTTTCATCCCGAAATGAGCCTCTGACCAGGGCGCCTCTTAGCATCCCCACCAACCTACCCCATTCCAGATACCCCAAAAACTTGGAGCTGGTAAACTGCTGAACTGCTCCTGCTGTCCACGTTTAATGTCACTGGCAAAGTCGCAAATTGCTGTGCATGAGCTTTTTATGTTCATGCAAATGTCACCAACTGCACCACTTTCTGATGGAGCTTCGCTCCTCTTTCTCCCAACCCCTTTTGGGATAGCTGCTCAGCTATGAAATCTCCAAGTTTGGGGAACACTGCAAAAACTATATATAACTTGAGACTGTTAAGGGAACAAACCTTCTGATTTCTGAACTGATTTCGCCAAATATTCAGCTGAAATAATCACTCTCCCTGATCTCTGTGCTCTGCTGAAAGTGGCGCTTATATTATAATTAACAAAAAATCCAGTTACTTGATATATTTATACTGGTTATATGTACGTTATCGCTTGCGATTGAAGTTGAATTAAGATCAATACCCTTTGTATTGAGGAAGAGCATGAACATGAGATTTCCTGGATCACCTCCGTAAGAATATATAAAGTGAAAAGCCACAGCTAAACCACCATCAGTTCGACAATGAGGCTGCATTTGGTATTACTGGTGGTGCTGATGGTATCGGTTCTGGCCCGATGCCAAGTGCTCGTTCCGGGTCTACGAGTTCGCCAGACTCCTGTGCTCGAAAACGGGCAGATTCGTCCAGTTCCCTACCTGGAACAGGCCTCGACGGTAACCCCAGAGTCCCTGAGGGATCAGTTTAGTAGACGGTTCATGACGCTGGCGAAACCCTTAGTTAGTGGCACTCCTCCACAAGCTAATCTTCCGGGAATACCGGGACTTGGATTATAAATTGAGCTTTACTTTTCATTTAAATACATTTTAAGACAGCTAGCTTTACGTGTATTAGTCTTAAAAGTCAACAATAAACTGTTTTAACTTATAGAAAAATATTGAAGACATCTTGTAAGTTTGAATTTATTATATAGGGCTTGTTAATGTTTTTAGATAAATTCTAAACTCATTTTAGCTATTTTTTAATATTTAAATAATACAATGGCAGAGAAATGTAATTTTTTTTCTTTCAACTTTAATCTTATGTCATTATTATTTGCCTAATTTTTTAGGTATGCAATTTTTTTCAGTGCTGCCTGGACTAACGTCCCATAATGTCCCCGTTTGCCGGGCTTTCCCAGTCCAGCACTGCTCGCCGGGTCTTTTGTTTGGAGTGCAACGAAAAATGCACTCAAAAGTTTACACAGAAAGGCCATAAGTGGCCCCCAAAAAGTCCAGCTACAGTGGACCCGGAGATGGGGGCAATGAAGTCCTGTCCGAGTCGCTCCTGTCCCAGGCTCTGGCCTCCTCGGCTGTGTGTTGTCCTTTTTAGCCAGTAATTTTGCGCTTAGACCCCAAAGAGACTGAACGGGAAAATCTCTTGTCCTGGTGCTCGCTCCTCTATCCCTTGTTTTCCGCTTAAAATCAGATGTCGAAATAATTTGCAACACGTCGCTTGGCACGTGGGCATAAAAGCAGTGGCTAAAAGGAAAAGGGGTGAGTTAGCGGGAAACAGGGGTGCTGGATTTGGCCAGGCTAAAAGTGGCAGAGGCAGAGGAGAGATGTCTCCAAAGTGGCACGTGTTTACGGACTTTTAGGGGCCGAAATGATGGTGCACATTTGTTATGACATCAGCGACCTTAAGTTGGCCAAATAGGGCGCCAAAATATAATGGTTTTGTTATAGAAAAATTATGGAAAAATAGGTAATAAATAGTTTATATTATTTATACTTTAAGATGATAATTTAACAAGCCATTTTTGAATTCATTTCAATCTCCAAAACTAGTTAGATTATTTCTATAATTGCAATTAGAATGCAGTCCTTAAACAGGAGCGGAGCATATATTTTATTTGTTATCTTGGTCCCAAATGCAATAAGCTCGTTGCACTTCTCATGTAAATACTATTAAATGAACGGGATTCCCCTCACAACTGAAACGGAAACAATCTTTCGACAAGAACAACCACCGGAGCAGGGCATCGAAATTGATAGGAGACACATCTGCTCAAAGTTAATTAAATTGTACAGGCTTACAGCCAGAAAATGCAATCTATATTTAGGAATGCCAGGCAGATCGGGTGGTATCTCTCTCCCAGAAGGATACTACCATTGTGTTTACATAATGCAAATAATGCGAAAATAACAATAAATCTAGACAAAGCGGGCAAGCAGTAGGTACACACAGACATGTAACAAGACAGAGACCAAAGTCTAAATTCAAACAGTTAACAGTGGCATTCAATTGGTTAGGAGTTGTCTTCATGCATTAAATTAAATACTTTAATTAATTAAAAATGTTCTATGAAGACAGGGCATACATTGTTTTTTATATTTAATTATTTATAAATTAAGTATCAACTGCATTTAATATAATAACCATAGCTAATAGATTAAAGTCTATATATCTAGTTCACTTTTTTCAAAGAGAAGACATACAAAATATCTTTAAATAGGCTTCCATTTAAATCAATAATGAGGGAATATTAAATGTTTTTTAAGCTGAATAGTCAATATTTTAATATAGAAATTTTACTTGAATTATTGGCTAGTAATAACTATAAATTATAAACGCACAAAACAAGGTTTCAGTTTTCCTAACAAAGTTTTTGTTTAAAGCCCCTTTATATTGAACATATATCATCTGTTATCACTGTACCGGAAGTAATCCTCTCCAAATTGTGTCACAGCTGAGACGATACCGAAAGTGCAATAAATTAAAAACAAGTTGAGGAATAAATTCGTTATTAATGTATCGTCTAAAAATGTCACAAAGCATTACCCTCAGAATACGAAGAGGCGCCGCCAAAAAATAAAACAGGGCGTAACCCATTGTAAATTTTGCAGAAAGCTGAGCAGGGGAGGCATAGTATTGGCCGTCTGAGTTTGGTAGCAGCTGAGCAATCGGGGCAATAAACCACAATCGAATGGATTCGCTCCTCAATGGGCTACTTCTCGACCGCTGCTCCTCCTCCTTCCTCGGTACGTACTCCGCATCCTGGCCAGAAACACGGATATAAATTTCAATTTCCGACACTCTAAGTGGCGGCCAAATGAAATAACATTTTCATTTAACCTGCATTCGATTCCCAAGCACCGAGAGAATCCGACAGACAGAGAAAGACAGAGAGAGACAGAGAGGGATAGGGAGACTCAGAGAAATGTAGGGAGGTGTAGGGGAGACAGCCAGAGACAGCGACTACATATGTGCGTACTTGTGGGTACTGGAAAAAAATCTTAAGGCTTTGTCATTTGGTATAATAAGTATAATCTGTATGAAGGTACATGGTCAAAAAATTTATTTAAAAAATTGTTATTTTTAGAAATATATTATCCTTGATATACATTACAGTTTTTTTTCATTTGTCATACCCTTTTTTTTCCAGTGTTTATGCTCATTATCGACTTCAGATTTAAGTGTCAGTGATGACTGTAAATATCTATAGAATCTGATTAATAAAATTCAATAAGTTTTTGTTTTTATTTAACTATAGTCTTAACTTCGGTAAAAAGAAAATATATATGTAATAAATGCAAATATATTTATTAGATATATATTCGTAATAAATATATATATATATGTAATAAATACAAATGTATTTATTTGAAATTGTCTTTCAGTTTCAGTTCAATAGGATGATAAATATTTTAGTTTTTACAAAATAAAGTCGCAGCCTTCTATTTCCATCTCTCTCTTATTCACCTTAGATGTCTAGTCGAGTCTTGAACCGTGGTTTCTGACTGGGGTGGTTTTAAATGAAACTGTTTTTTATTTATCTATTTTATTTTTAGTTTTTCTTTATATTTTAGTTTTGATTTTTAAGTCGATCGGTGTAACCGTTTCTCAGGTAGATTTTTTTTAGCTTGTTTTTACAATTTAATAATTAAATTACATGAATTGAGAAGTAAAGCAAAAAACTTAGTTAAATATTCTATGCCAAGCCATTGACAGAATAAAGCCAAACCGTCTTCACTGCCCTTGGGGCTGGCTCAGCAAAATAAGTTTGATTCGCCTTTTGCATTACAGATTGCATTCCCCGTCGATGCGGAGGCTTCCAGCACGCATGCATTCCGGGCAAATCGAGGAATCGAGGAGGTTTCTCCTCTTCTGTCCAATCCTGGAGCTATCTGCTGCAACTGACGGCACTCGAGCAACAGGAGGAACTGCACTCTCCGCAGGAGGAACTGCACAGCAGCCAGACACTCATGAAATTGGCCATAAATAACATTTTCTTTACATTTCATTCGGGAGAGATGCCGTCCCTACCTAGCTCTACCTGCAGGCAGGCAGCTGTTTCTTAATAGTGTTTGGCCAGGATGAGTTGGGCGTTCTGCTTAACCAACTGGGCGTGGCTAAGTTGCAATTATCCGGCATCAGGAGCTAGGGATCAAAGTCCTGTGCGGTTGATTTAAAAGTCCATTTCACTTAGGCACTTACATTCATTTCCGCCCTGCACTTTCCAAAAGCTAATTAAAGTTGATTTCGAATTAAGGTAGCTAGATAGCATTGATATAAAAGGGATTTTAAAATTGAAAAAGAAAGGACTTTTGTGAGGGTTCATATAAACGCATCAGTTAAGGCTTTATATTATCTGTTATGATATTCCAGCACTGATTAAACCATATCTTCCAATTTTATATAACCATTTTTACGTCAACGATATATTTTCCCCTCGAAACTACCTTAAACTGCCATAAATAAGCGCACTAAACTAAGTAAAAGCAAATCAAGCTGCTCAAATGGCAAAGATCCGGAATCGAAGGCAACCATAAATAGCTAACTGAATAGGGAACTTGTCGAGCGTATCCTTATGATTTCCCCATGGAAATCAGTTAAACACAGCTGCGTACAAGTGAGGAAAAATCATAAAAATTTGTGCTACAAATAAACAAACCAATAAAAGTGACGTCGCTGTTCGGTTGACGTCGTCATCCGGTGTTCTCTCTTGTTTCTCCGTTGTTATCGAGTCAATGAAATCAAAATGGTCATGGGTTAAGGGTTCGACGAGGGAAGAGCAGAAACGAGGTAGCAAAAAGCCGACTGAGAATGCGTTACGCATACGCCATGTTAAACGCTTGAAATCAATTTCTATGAAATTTGCAATTCATTGCCAGGAACACAGACTCTCTCCCGACTCCTTACCAACTCACTTCCTGTCTGTGGCTTTTGTGCTTCTCCTCCAGCTTACTCCACATCCTGTCTGATATTTACTACTCTTTGGGCATTAAAAGCTCTCTGTGTCTCGGTGCTCCTGGGTTGTTGCTGTTATTTTCGTGGCTGCGGCCTGGAAAAACTTTCGCAATTGTTTATAGACTTTGTGTGTTCCTAACTCCTCGAGATCCTTGTGGTTCATATATGTTGCTCATGTGTGGGTAGTTATTTTTATAGGGGCTACTACGTTGAATTTAACTAACATCTATGGCCAATGGCTTTGTTATCTGCATATATATATAAAGATTTTCAGCTTTAAAGCACAAGAAATTATATTTTAAAGCCATACAAAATCAATATAATTTATTGGGAATTGTGCAAATTATTTGCCAGCTAGATTTCTGATTTAGAATTTATAAATACATGTACTATATCATCTATAGCATATGAACAACTTTCCTAATTTGTCATTAGCTCTCACCAGCGCCCATTTTTGCGACTTTCTAATTATTTCAATTATTTACCACATCATGCCAAGCGGCAAGGAGGGAAACACACTCATTTCAATTTATAGCCCCATTGGCGGCGCACAAACATCGCTATAAATTCCAGCGCCACTAAACAATTGCTGCAAAGCGCCGCCACAGGACGAAAAAGAGATGGCCACATAGATAGATAGATAGATAGATAGATAGATGCATACATAGATATCGGGCTCGTAAAAATTATAATGAAAATTTTCGAGAGCTCGTGTGCAGAGGTAGAGCAGAGCCGAGCAGAGCGCAGCACTTATCCTTCTTAGTTACACGCCAGCTGATGTTGCCGTTGGACTTATTGATACTTATAGCACCACACACCAGCAAACACATCGAGTGGGTCTCTAGCATACACTTAGCTAAAAGTTATGTACTTTAAAATTGTAATATTTGAAAAAGATTAAAATTTAGTTGGATAAATGTAAAAAACAAATCAATTGTAAGAAGAAAGCTATAGTTTTTTAGCGACTCGCTGTTTCCGCTGGGAGACAAACCAACGAGCGGGAGTTTAAGAGCGAGTGCTATCTGTCGCTACTTTAACCAGAGATTAAGAGCGAGTTCTGGTGATAGCGAGTGCTAGCTATCGCTAAGAGCGAGTTCTGGTGAAATAAATAAATATTTTTAGCTTTATTTATTGAATAACCTCCTAGTTTGTTAAACTAAAAAAACAATTTTTAAATTAAATTAAATCCTACTGCAACTTGTAAATATACCCTTTCAAATTTGTGCCGACATCTGGCTAAATATCGAATACAAATCCAATTTAATATATTTAGAAAACCGATTGAATTTTCCTACCAGTGCTGGTCCCCTTGGTTTTGGGCTGCTGCAACGCAAGCGAAATAAATTCAATTTCGTAAAACTGATTCCCCACACAATTTTCAAACCGTTACACTCTGTTCCTCACTCTGGCTCACCCGACAGCGTTGGCGCTGCATATGTGCGAAAATTTTGCAGCAAAATGAATATGTATTGGCATTTAGCCTGAAGTAGCTACCAGCTACCAGCTACCAGCTATCTGGCCAGGCAGGACCTCCAAAAGGTGGCAGCGCAGCAACAGCATCAACACAGCACAGCAACAGGGACTATCATGTGGAGCAGATAACAATTTATTGCCATCAAGCGGGCCAAAATGCTATAGTAAAAGTTAATGAAACCAATTTGTTTCGACTGCATGGCGTGCGCAAAACACAATGTGTTCCATGGAAGGCGAGGTGCAAAATAAATAGAACGAGTTAGAGGGGGGAGAATCGAATGAGGTCAGTTACTGAGCCAAATCAGGGATTTTGTATGCCGGGTTGATTGCCAAAAAGTAAGCAAACCAATGAGCTGAACTAGCAAGCACTCAGATGCATATTTGTATAATTTAGGAAGCTGTCGATATTCGCTTGGAATATAAATCCAAATAAATTAAGCTAAACAAGAGCTCACAAAAGGGTGTTATAAAATATGGAATGTAAAGAACGACTTGTAGATTTTTCAACGTTTATTTTAAGAATTAGATATTAGACATTGGTATTCTGAATAAAAATGCGGATTGGAACACTTTCAAAGCTGAATTTCTGGTCCCTCAAAAGCATTTCATGATTTTTACAGCTCAAGTACTTTTAATAAAATTTCAGAGCCCAACAACTCAGCTAATGAACATTAATAAGAAATCAAATTCAGTACACACTACACTTAAATGCCCTCCGACACGCCCCGCTGACCTGGTTACGTATTCATAATACACAAATAATTTAATAATTCACCGGCCATGAGGGGGGAATAAAAAAATCTTTCACATGTGAGAAGGCATTTATTATCATTTTTAATATTCAGTACTAAATTTAGTGTCGTAAAATTTGAGTGGCTCGGGGGAGGCATGCGAATATGATATCATTTTCCCGGAAGTTCGAGGCGGAGGCTGAGAAAATGCAATCAAATCCCCAACTGATGACGATTCGCCGAGGTCCTTCTTTCACTTTAGCGGGTCGGAGACTTTTTCAATCAAATGTTGATGGCTTGCATGCCGCTGGGTTAAGGCATTTTTATGATTGTTTTGGCTGTGGAAACCCACCATTCACGCACATAGGTACAGGTGTGGTCAAAACATCAGTTTAGGAGCTTATACAAAGCAAAAACATAACTTAATCTTAATTATATTCAATAGAAAGCATAAAACCATGGCATAATTAACCAATTATATTAGACAAGAACAGTATTTTATGGCATAATTTTAAATATTTTGTATTTTGACATTTTTTTTTTAAAGCTCTTCAAACTTTTGTGGTGGCTATTCATTATTTAATGTCAAAAAAAGCCTAAAGTTTTTTTAATTTAGTATAGTATTATGGTCTTCCTTTGGAATGAAATAAATAAATTAAAAAGTGTGTATTATATATATAATATATATATATTTATTTATTTATTACATCTAGTAAAATATACCAGAGTTTTTTATACTTTAAATTTGATTACTGCTCTCCCAATCGTTTCTATATTCTTTTCTTTATAATGTTTAATTATTATTTCCATTTCTAAAAACCCCTAATATCTTAACCCCTGCTGTCCATGTGTGTGTGGATGTGAGGTAAGGCTATAACCCTTTTTGACCGACATCCCGTAGGACCAAAAATGTGGGGGAGGCCGGCAAATGTTGCCAATTCGACAACGGCACTCAAATGAATTGGCGGTTATTGCGCGGGGAGGCGCTAGGGATCGTCCCTTCGTCCTTCCGTCTCTCGGCCCTCTTCTGTCATCCCTCTTCCGTTCATCCCCTCATACCACAATGCGTTTGCTTAACGGTTCATTGGATGGCGGGCTTCCTGTCCCTGGGTCCTGCCAATCTTCTGGGCATTGGGCGAAGAGTAATCACATTTAATATGAAACGCAATGCAGCAAAATGCCGGAAACTTGCACGGAGCATGTTGTGTGTATATATATCCTTTTGCCGTCATCCTTTTTTTTTTTTTTTGAGCGTGTGTATGTTTTGACGGTGGAAAGCAGTGTCCGTAACTAACTGACCACTAATTGAGCCAACGGAAGTCTAGAAACCGCACAACATAATTTAAATAAACACATGCGCGCACACACAAAAAATAGAGAGAAAGCAAAAAAAGGAGTCAAGTAGAAAAAAAGTAAACTAAAATGCCACTAAGTGAAGTTTTTGACCACAAACAGGACGCCAGCCAGACTGGTGGGAATACAAGGAACTGTTTCAGTTCGTCCTGTATCGCCTGCACACTGCACTTCCCTCCGTGAGTGAAGCTGAAAGCAGTTTGGAGTTGCATTTTGTTTTCAAAAGTCTAAAAATATAATAATATAATAATCTCCCAATTGATTTATCTTTAAGTGGGTCTTTAATAATTTTAAATATATTTTTTATGACTTAATTAATGTTAGGTACACCTTTAGGAATAGCTAAAAACCTGCTCTTCTCTACATTTCGGCCAAGTTCTCTGCTACATCTTTTGTCACACACTAAACACATTTTTCAAAACGCTTCCGTTTGCTGCCCAGCGGCCTTCTATTCAGCAACTCTCCCCCCTCCGCGTTTTCCACCCACTTTCCCCCCCCCCATTTGGATCTCCGCCTTTTGCTGGGCATTATGTGAAAATGAGTGTGTTGTCATGTCGTGCAGTGAATGCAGGAGAAGCGGAAAGGGACGGACGGGAAGCTGAAGTTGCTAATGCAATCACATAGCATTCATATTCATCATAACCACAAAAGGCACTCCACATGGGAAATTCGAAATGGCCAGGAGGGGAGGCCAGGAGGGGAGGCCAGGCCGGAGGAGTACTTCCACTTCCGCTTGGCAGCTGTGCGCCATTTTGCACGTGGCTGCTTTGCATGAATATCCCCCTAACATCCGCATCTATGTCTCCCATTCCATTTCCGCTGCCGATTTTCTTTCTTTCTTTCTGACGTGCGACCTTTGCTCATCGGCGTTTATTTTTCGGTTTCGGCTTCCTCAGTTACTCTATTTCAATTGTTTTTGACAGTGTATAGTCAACTATTAGGGACTTTTCACGTTTGGACTCTATGAACAGAATTTCATTTATTATTATTATTTTTTTATTTTTATAATTATTTATTTATTTATTTATTTATTATATTATTATTTATATTTATATATTTATTTATATTTATTATTTTATTAAGTAAGTCATATTTATTTATTTATAAGTGTCTTATTAAATATTATATTTTTATTTTTAAGTGTCTTATTTATTATTATATTTTTATTTATATTATTTTCCAACAAATTTGTATAATTTGTTCATATTCTTATTACATTTTTATAAATGCTTATTAAATGTTTAGACCTTTTATGTTGTGGTCAATATAATTAACGTCCTAAATTTACAATTAAAATCATAAAAATATTTTAATACTATTTTAAATATAACCCAGTTTTTATCCTTTTTTTGATCATTTATTATTATACATTTTAAGTTAACTTTCCTATTTTTTTAAGCTTTCTAGGTTTAATAACATATGTAGTTCATAATTTATGAAATATATTTTATATAATCAATATTGTATACTAATTTTGGTCAAGTCTTCTTACTTATTCCCTTAATTTTCTAAGTAAAACATTTTTTCTTCCATTTAACCTCTGACATTTCGGCGTTTCGGCTTTTTCACCTCTGTTAGTTCACCAGTTTAGTTGGCAAACATTCATCAACTCTTTTCACAAGGTGTCGAGCCATCAAAATATGCATCCCAGCTCATTTCTTCAAATGTTCCTGCAGAACTGGTAAAGCGAACACTTGATTTGTTCGAATTTCAGCGCCTCTCAGCGACTCGAAATAGTGGCTGCCGCCCGTCTGTCCTTTCGCTTCGCCTCCTTTTATTTCCTCCTTTTTAATCATAGCTCACCAGGATCGCGCTGCTCTCTTGTGCTCGGCATAATTGCAATGTTTACTCCGGCGCTGGGAGCCAGGTTAAGTGAAGCGTTAAGGCGGCATCAGGAGGCAACCAAATGACGATGGGGGCATCTCTACTCTTGATTAAAATTTCTGATTACTACACCGATACCGCCGCTGCCGCCGCGCAAACAGAATGCAAAAAAAGCGAGAAAAAAAGAAGGAAAATGAACACAAAAAAATAAAACATGAGAGAGCGGGGAACAAAAAGCCAAGTTAAGTAAAAGGGGCCTGAAAATGCAACGGCGGCGTTTTGTGTTCCAGCTTCATCTGCACCTGCTGCTGCTGCTACTTCTAATAACATATCACCATCACCTGCTGTGTTTGGTTTTCATTAGTTGGCCCCGAATCCTTTCATCTCCTTTGCCTTTGCCGGCAGCATGATTGATGATTTCAATTTGAATTTTCATGTCAAGTGGTGATTCATAAGCTGACACAAAAAAGATATAAAAAAATAAAGGCAAGCATCAAATTACTATCCAACTTAATTTAACTTTTTCCAACAAGCTCTCCCTCCAGCTTGTTTACGTTAACGCGACTGTACTTCCGCTTTGGGCTGATATCTCTTTATGTTTATTTTTTTTTTGGCCGAGGTAGTGAGTGGGGTGTGCTAATTAATGATGCCCATGACAGAAATTTATGAGCTATATATATAGCAAAAACTTTTGCAATATTTGTTCGCATTTAGTTTGCCTATCATTCCGTCTGTTCTTGTCTCTGCTGTCCCTCTCTCTTCCCCTTTGTCGGTGTGCCTCGTGTACACATGTGTGTGTGTGTTTGTTGGCACTTCCGCTTCCTGTATTAGGCCGGAATATTATGCTCAGTCCACTTCATATTTGTTTATTATACACTTACCCATTATCCATTCGGGCATTGCTGTATTGTTTGCTTTCCTGCAAATTATTGGAATTGGCTTAAGATCTATACATATGGCATACTCAAAGCTATCAAATATGTTTCTATTTAAGCTGTGAAATATGATTTGCGGTTGGAGCTCGCCATATATAGATAATGATAAATTTATATATTAATCATTGACTTAGTCCCAGGATAGGCAGCAAGCTTTATATTTATATATATGTGGAGAATGCTCCATCCTAGAAACCTCATCAGCATTAATTTCGTCGACTGATCCAACCTTAAATCATTTCTAGGTTATATTGCAGGTTGTTTCCTTATAAAAATGTATCGTACTTTTTAACAGAGCTAGGAAAATATCGATGTTTATCGATGTAAGTCGATTATAGATATTCACCTACAAAAACATCGATAACTTCTATTATTTTTCAGCTCCACTTTTCAAAGGTTATTTTTACCTTCTTGTATTTAGAAAAAGTTTCAGATATAGATTCCACTTAGTTTTTTTTTTAACATTTTGTGTGCTTAAAAAGTAAAGTTGTCCAGGAACAACCACAGTTTTATCTACAGGTTGACTTGAATAAAAGGGTATTTCGACATCAACCACAATTCGAGGACATACCAATCTTGTTTATTAATAACTCGTTTTGCCGTATTGTCCATCCCGTGGCCAGGACACTCTGCTGGACAAACTTCGCCCCGGGCTACTGGTCTCTGCCTAATGGTCATTGGCTGTTCCAGACTCCATTATGCAGCCATATCTCTACCTCCCTCAACCTAGAGAACTGGGCGTGCATCGTTAATGCCTGCGGAAGTGAGCTTAGTCCTGGTCCTCCATGATGTTGTTGCCGTTGTCTGCCTCAGCCGCTCGTGTTTCGAACATAAAACTTTTGCCATTGCATTTAGGTGAGCGGCAACAAATGCAACACGAGCATCGGCAGCTGCTGCCGCCTCATCATCTCTCGTCGGCTGCCCCTGTCCCAGTCCCTGTCCATGTTCCTGGCTCTGTCTATCTGCCATATCTAGTGGCGGCTTTCTGGTGCTTGAGGTGTGTCTTTCATACCCGGGAAATGCACTCGGCAAAAACGGTGAGCTTACTCATTAGAATCCTTATATTTTATAGGATTTCTAGGAGAAAATGTCTCTTAAAAATTAGAAGCATTTATAGAATTTTGAGGTATACTTGCTCGATACATATATAAGCAGAAATCCCCCTAATTCATTATAAACATTTTTTCCTAGTGGAGGATCCCTTTTCATCTCGTTGGCATCACCCATCATCGTCCGCATAGCTCATCATCCTTACAAATCCTCGACACTAAGTGTGGGTAACCAAGCTCGAAGTGAAGTTCAATAGAGTTTGAGTTTCGGGCCTAGGCTGTTGTTTCTGTGTTCGAATCCCATTCAGTTGTTTCGCCTCGAGGGGAGCGAACAAGTTTCATATTGCATGGCACTTTTAATAAGCCAAGAGAATTGAAAAGTTTTTTGGAAGGATTGAGGCAGATGCACCATTCGAGTACGTATGTGAAGAGCCTCAAAGCAGTTAAGAGGGAAACACTGGAAGTTCTTAATGTGCTAGGGAGGCTAGTAAGAGGAGGGAAAATATGAACTATAAATTGATATGTTTGCAACAACACAGAAGCTGTGTTCTTAGAAAACTATACTTCTACTACTTCTGAACGAATTTCTAATTATTATAATATTTGTTAAAGAAGAGTTTTGATAATATACCAAATATTATCGTTTGTATAATTTACTACAAAAGATTTCCCTAAATGCAACTGCTGTTATTTTTCTATTTTTCCTGGATTTTTTTTATTAATACAAATAATAACACTAGAGACAGCTGTTAAATAATGAACTAAAAACAAAAGACTGTACAAAAAATGCAACTCTGCACAAGTATCAATGAAAATAAAAATAAAAGGACACGGAGAACCTGCAAACAAACATATCTACATGAAAGAGAGCCACAAGGAGCAGCTAGTAGTAAAGCGAAATAGCAAAATAGCGCTTAATACACACAACGATGACGTCAAGGGGAAAAATCGGCTTGGCGAGAGAGCGAGGGAGGAGCGGAACAGCAGCGGCAGGGAGGAGAGCCGCAGCAGCAGACAACGACAATGACGACTTGTCAAATATTGACGTATCTCTTGAAAATTGTGCTCCAGCGCGGCTCATCCAATGTAAGCAGCCCAATGGGCCATGTGCCCCCGCCACTCCCACAACTTCTCATTTTCCCCTTTGTGTCCTGACCTATCCCATCCGTGGGTATTCCTTCCTGGCAACGTCAGCAACATCATCAACTAGTGTGCAACACATATGACACTGTTGCCAACTAAACTTTTTCGTAAGCCCACATATGAGTGGGTACAGTCATGCCTCGATAGGTGTAAAATACCTGTGATTATAGGATGATGTAAGATAATAAGTTATTCTTTTTTAAAAACTTAAAGATGTTAGATTCAGTGAGCTTTTTTATATTTTTAATGCATGCATTAATAGAAGCATTGTTTGTTTATTTCAAAATATCTTTAGGTATCAGGAAATATATCAGATATATCACAAAATATAAGAAAATACTAGGAAAAATCAGACAATTTCAAACAATTACGGAAAATTACTATGCATATTATTAAATATCAGGAAGCATCAGAATATATTAGGAACATATATAATAAAATATCAGGAAATATCGGAAAATATCAGACAATTTCGGAAAATTGTAAAACATACTTCCCGATGTATCAGAATATATCAGAAAATATTAGAAAATATCAGACAATTTCGGAAAATTACAAAACATATCGAGAAGTATCAGAAAATATTATTAAATATAAAATATATATATAATAAATAGAAATATATATATAAATATAAGTAATTATCAGATAATATCCGATTATATAAGATAATATCAGAAAGTCTCATGGAATCAGAAATAAGGCTAAGATTCTGAGTCGGGAAAATATGTTAGGGTGTATTTATTTATTGATCATGGTCGAAAATATTTGATTCAAAATTCGAAGTCACTTTCTGGTTAGCGCTGCTTCACTGTACTCAGCATTTATCATTTGTATGACTAGCATCGACGTTTTGTATGCATTTGCTTCCCTCTTCTGTCCCTTTTGTATTTGTTTCATGTCCTTTTTCGCTTTCGTTGCACTTTTACTGTCCGATCCTGCTGCTGCTGCTGTTGCTCCTTGTTCCCCTACTGGCCCCGCCACCCCTCCGTTTGTCCTGCCAACCAACTATGGCACTTCATTTGCTGCGCTCAAGTGGATCCACTTTCATTTGTTTGCCTTGAAGAAAAAAAAATTAAAAATAAAAAAGAAGAACAGTGGCAAAGTAAAATACAAGAGAGAGCGGAGAGGGGTGACCCTTGCACCCCAACCAATGGATATTTCTCTTCACCACCCCTGCCCCTGCCATTGTCGCCCCATCGTACAGTGGAGAGTGCCTGCTGACAGACAGTAGCCGCCGTCCGTCGCCTGCTGCTGATTCAGCTTTGTTTGCCTTAAGCCTTTGTGCAAACACTTTGCGCCTCGGAGACTCCAGCGCCCCTGGAATCAGACTGCCAACTGCATAACGCAAAAAATGGGAGAGAAAAATTCAAAAAATGCACTAAACTTTCACACAGCACTGGAAGAAAAGAGTGGGGAGATGACCATTCAAGAGACTTTATAAAAGAAAAAAGGAAACCAATTGAATAACATTTGGATTTGTAAATAAATCGCATTTTTCTGCTCAAATGTCTCAAGAAAATTTTAACACTGATATATTAAGAGAGGAAGAATTCCGCCTGTAATTCCCAAGTACAAATTCAGCGTCAAACTTCTGTTAGGCTACGTAAAATGTTGATGTCGGAGCAAGCAGCTAAATTAATAATGTTGAGGTTTCTTGGCTGAGAACTAAATAAACATTTCGAGATTATCCTATCCAACCTCAAGTCGGACGGAAGCTGAGACTTTTTTCGGACACTTTTTTGAGTGTAACCCTCAGGAGAAGCACAGCAGCAAAAAATGAGCAGTGGACGCCGCCTGCAGGGAAAGGAGGGAGCTTGAAGGGTTTAAACCTTTGTGCATTGGCCGCAGAAAATGCATCATCAATATATGGCAGCAATATGGCTATGCTGCTGCTACTCCCGGTCCCGGTCCATATGTGAATGACTGACGCCTTCGGGCAGAAGAAATTGCCATGGAAGAGTTATCCGCACGCATAATGCTGCGCCCCCTTTCTTTGCTTTGTCCGCGTTTGCATTTGCCGGAGGGGGCGTGGCCACGCCCAAGCGCCTCCGGGGACTCTTCACTCTTCGTTCTCTTCGTTTGCCACATGATTTTCAGCACAGAGTCCTGGGGCTGCATCGAGCTTAGTCAGTCAATGACAGAGGACCTGCCACACTCACACACACACACATATGCGCTGCGCATCCTTCGGCGCAAGTTATTGGCGTTGATATTTTACGATTCTTGTCTACAAGTCATCGGCCAAATGGTCCGTCTACTGCAATGGATGTTGTTTGTGGACAGGATATTCTTGGGTTAGCAGTCGGTCATAAAAAATGATTACCACTTATGGCAGTGGAAATAGGGGGGGATGTGAAATGAGACGATTTGAGCGAGATGAATTTATTTAGATATTGGTCTTCCTTTTGAAATAAATTGGAAATAGAATTTAAAATAATTTAAAAAGGAACCAGACTTTTGCGTTGATTTTAATGATGTTTTGTGCGATACCCTTAAACTTTTTTGGGGGAAAAAATATATATATTTTATTTGGATATTTTGATTATTTGTAGTTGTTCATTTTAGGTTGTACGTTTTCAGTTGTTCATTTTTAGTTGTTGCTAGATCTTCATTTAAGGTTGTTCATTTTCAGTTGCTCATTTTTAGTTATTGTTAGTTCTTCATTTAAGGATGTTCATTTTACTTGTTAGTTCTTATTAAGGTTGATCATTTTCAGTTGATAATTTTCGGTTGTTCTTTTGTTGTTCTTCATTTTGGGTTTTTAAGTTTAGTTATTGTTAGTTCTTAGTTATTGTTAGTTGTTTATAATGGTTTGATTTAGGTAATTTATTTTTAGTTGATCATTTTTCGTTTTTAATTTTAGGTTGTTCATTTTAAATTTGACATGTATATGTGTTCACGGTTAGCTGTTCATTCTAAGATGTTAATTTTTTACTTCTTAATTTGTAATTATTTCCTAGATGTTAATTTTAGGTTGTTCATTTTCATTTGTTCAGTTTTAAATGTTAATTTAAGTTGTACCTTCAGTTTTTTACATTTAATTGTTAATTTATAGCTATTAATTTTTAGTTGTTCGTTTTGAATTATTTATTTTGTTGTTCTTCATCTCTAGTTGTTTATTTTGAGTAGTTCATTTTAGTTGTTCGTTCTTACTGGTTCATTATTAGTTATTTTCTTAAGCTCCACCCATTTTTCGCATTTAATTCATTTATTCTACTTGGATTCATTTAATATCTCTTTACAGGATTTGCATTGTTTATAAAAAGAGAAGAACAAAAGTAAAATTGCATCAATGGCAGTTCCCCAACTGCACTCGAACAAAAACTGTAGCTTTGACCTCTGACAATTAAGAGCAAAAACAAGCAGTACACAAAAAAGAAAGCAAGTGCACAAAGAACAATAATAATAATAAGAAGGCAAACAAAAACAAACAGGCCAAAAGGCAAACTTTCGGCTAAATCCTTACAAATGTTTATCTTTTCTTAATCCCGCACTTAACTGTTAGAGACGACCAGCATTGGCTAAGGCCATCCAACTTCTACAGGAAAGGGGGAAGACATGGGGTTTATTTTGGAGAAATGTGCATGAAGCTGGCAAATTGCTTAACGCTTCGCAGCTTCCCCCCTCGAACACTCCTTTACGTTTATTTTCTTAACACAGTTGTAAAAACTTTTTGCGCTAAAAATTTGTGCTTCCCAAAATCCAAAGAATTTTGGGGGAAGCAGCAAAGACGGCGGCTGGCAAAGAGTTTTTCAAGCCGGAGTTTTACTAGAATTTTTGCAACGACAACTTTTGCAAAGGGGGGAGTGTGGTGCCGGGGTGTGCAATGACCAGTTTTGCGTTGAGCTTCATTTGCACATCGACCACAAATGTCGAGAAAGTTCTGAACTTCCTTTTTATCTATTGCACTCTCACACTTTACTTACAGAATTTCCCGACGTCATAACGTTAAATCTGTCGCCATAACTCATCTTACCATTTTAAATAATTCTGTTTTTTTTTTTCCCACTTTGAAGTTTTCTTCCAGCTGTTTAATTGTTTTATATTTATACCTCGTAGTTTTCCAGAGAGCTGGGGTATATTGTATTGCATTTAATAAGAATAAGTTAGCCTAAGTCTGAGCCATCTAGAGATGATTTGTTTTTAAGTTGCAAACAGTTTTTGCAGGTCTCCTTAAACCTTTTGACGTAAGCTCCATTTACCTTAATGAATTTAAATAAATAATTGAAATAATTGTTTATAATTTGTCTCTCCACTTTGATATAACAAAAATGTTGGCAGCATTAAAGAAAATAAAACACTGAAAAACACACTGCAACTGTCGCAGCTTTTCACTCCTCTGCCATTTGTGTTTTTGTTTTTCGTTGCTTATTTATTTTGGTTGAGCTTCCTACGACTGTGGATGGAATTGTGGGTGTTGGGAAGCTGGGTCCTGGAAGACGTTCTCCCAGAGCGACTTAATCTTTTGTTGATGCTTGTTTATTCTGCAATTACTTAGGCGTTCTGTTTGCGTCGTCTGCACTGCGGCTGCGACGTCTTCAGGACTTCATTGCCTCCATTTTTCCCTCTTGTCTCGCCTTTCGCCACCCCTTTCTCCACCCGCTGACCAGGCGTTTTTTACAAACACTGAGCAAAAATACGATGGAGAATAATTATAATTAGGGGTTAAGGATACATACCCAAAAATTCAATGTAAAATATTTGTTTGTTCTTTGAAATTTTAAAATTCTCGGCTTTGAGGATGTTCAAAATATTGCCTACTTTTTGGGGCGATTTATATTCGGAGTAACTAAAATCGCTGCAATGACCATAATATATATCCGACTGGGTTTAAACTTGGTACTTAGATAGTGTAGGCATTTTATATATAGGGTGTTCTTTATTCTTCTACAAAAATACAAAAAGTGCTTGCCTTCGGCTCTCGGCAAAGTAGAGATCGCAGATCTCGATGTCTCTTTCCATCGATTTATTATCGATATATCTTTAACTTATTTTTATAATAGACTATTCACACTACAGATTGATTATATAAGACTAATTGTTATTATCTAGCTTTCGTTAATGTTTACAATATAGTATTCCGACTGCAATAGTTCCTACAATAGTATATAGAATACCGCTTGAGTGTGGATTTAATTTTTCTCCGTGCATACCTTATCCTAGGCGCTCCCCGCGTTGTAAGTGCTCCAGTGCGTTTCGGTTTGTTTGCTCTTTTCTCAGTCTGCCTCTGTCTTTATATCCTTGCTGTCTTTTTTTATTTGCAGCTTAGGCGCGACTCTTGTCCTTGCTCGTTGTTGTTGTTGTTTTTGTTGTTGCTTTGGCTTGGTAAAGTTGTTTGCCTAATTTCATGCTTTGCTTGCTCCCAAAAGGTGTCGTTGGTGTATAAGTGATGCCCTGCGTCCTGATTTGCCGGGAGTAATTTGCATAGGACTTAAGGTGGAGAGGAGAGCGACGGGACTTAAGGACATTTGGGAAGCGACTTTGGTTCTTTGGATAAAGTGATCACTTCTAGGAAGAAAGGTGTAGGTGGCAGAAATGGCTTAGTAAGCGATGATTTGTAAATTAAAATGAAATGGTGCCCTTATTAAATATGCTAAATATTAAGTTTTATAATTTCTTAGCTTTATTATATCACAAGCTCTATTGAAATCTATTATATAAAATCAAGATAAACTGAAAATAGAAACTACTACAGCACCCTTTCATAAAAGTCGCAATTAAACGCTCATTAATCAACCAATCGATCATGACGAGGATGGCGGGGCTGATGAGGCTGAGCCAACAATTGGAGAAATAATTTCCAGAACAATTTTCCACCCCGAATGGGGAAAAGGGAGAGACTGGGCAAATGGGATAAGCGAGGGCGGGCGGCACACTCAAAACTATTTGCCAAAGCTTTAATCGGAAACGGAAACAGGCTGTGACAGTTAGGCAGGCAGTCAGCCAGTTGACAATCGATCGATGGATGAGGTTACGGGGGGAAAATCCAAGGGAGCACACGGGGAGGCGGAAGTCATTTTCGTACGTTAATTGACAACAAGCGAGGACGGGGGCGGAGGCAGGGCCAAAAGGACTATAAAAGACCAGGATAGAGTGCAACCATATAGACGTCGATGGTGTCGCTGACTGTCTCTCCTTGTCTATCAATCAATCGACCAACTTTCAGCCAACCAGTAAGCCACCACCCACTCTCGGTTCGTATTTGTTATGCCGAATAGTTTCAGCATTGTTCCAAAGGCTTTTCTCCTTTCATTTTGTTTTAAATGGAAGGCTTAATGACGACGGGGCGTCGGGAGGAGTGAGTCATAACCTCAAGACCTCCTGCTCCTGCTCCTGCTCCTCCAACTGCTGTGGGTGTAATAATTGTGACTGATTTTCGGGATTTGCGGTCCTTCGCTTGATTGAAGTTGTGCGGGGGTCTGCGAAATGGAGCACAAGCCAGGCATTTGATGTGGTTGTTGGAAGACCAGAGATGATCTCTGGAAAAGAGGACAAAACCAGCCACGAAATGGAATAAAGTTTTAAGCTGAATTGAAGGGAGGATAAAGTCATTAAAGGATGAAGTCAGGATTGATAATAGATTATTATTTATATGTCTTTATTTTTGTAACATGAAACTGGCTATTTTTTCCATTAACTCAACACTCGAAAGAAAGTGTAATATGTCATTATATGTCAGTTGGCGTTAAGCAACAACAAGCATGTCTCTCTGCCTCTCACTTAATTATATGTTAGTGACTAACTCACTCTTTATTTTTATTTTTGTTGGTGTCCAGTTGCATTTTAAAACACACACCGAACAATTAAGGATCCTATGCAACTGTAAACGAGCTCAGCGAACAAATAGCAACTGGAGGCTATTTTTGTTTTAGTTCTCCTTCTTTTCTTTTACACAAAGCAAAATAAAATTTTATTAAATAAAGGGTTTTATATAGAATACAAATGTAATAATTTAAAATAATTTAAAAATAATTAAGAGATTAAGAATAAAATACGTAATTGATCAAAAAATGTTTGGTTAGTAGGTTACTATAGGGAATTATCTTCCGATCTTGGAATTAAAATTAAATTAAATTTATCTGAAATCAAAATTGCGTAAAATTTAGTTTCAGAAATTTCTAAATTGCTATACTTAAATATTAACTAGTAATTAATTTTGTATTAAATTTAAAAACTTAACATTTGCTTGTTTCCTCCTTTTTTTTCTCTTATTCAATTTGTAATCCTCTAAATTACTTAAATTTAGTCTTAATATTGTCACTGTGCATCTGTTTCGATTTTGATGTGCTCTTTTGTCCAAGTGTGGCATTGCCGAATCCGTCAGCATTTTGTTGCAATCACCGAGGGGCATTTGGGGAGAAGGAACGTGACATGTCAAAAACTGCAACCAAACCGAAGCATCGTCGTCTTCCCCATCGACGTCATCGCCATCATCAGCGCATCCTACGGTCATCAATGCAGCTGATGGTAGCTGAGATGACGGCTCATGGTCTAGATGTAGAACAGAAGAGATCCCTCTGAATTTGGGTTTATCTGGAGAGTATTGCCATGTTTTCCACTCGGTTGCTTACTGGTTTATTTCTAGAATTTAAATATATATTTATTTTTGAATTTTTAAAGACTTTTAATAAAAATGAAGGTCTAATAGGTAATTTACAAATAATTATAATAAAATATTTATATTTTAAGAGAGGGTTTGAAGTGCTATAATATTTATAGATGGGGAAAAGGCAGAAAAAATTAATTTGGTATATTAAAGAGAATTTTACCAGAAAGTAATAAACAAAAACTACCTTTGATATATAAAAATATATTTTCAAATATATTTTAAGGACATTTAAAATTCGCCTATCCTCTCATTTGATGGTGTTGATTTTAGTGCTGCTGTTCAGCACAATTGAATCCCCATCCAGCGGTGTCCCAGTTCAGTTTCAGTTGCTGCTGATGAAGCTGACATAAAACAATGCGATGGACGATTTTTCCGAATGTGCTTCCCAAATGAATGATTCTGGTGGATGTGTGTGTTTTATTTTATTTACAAGTTCCCTCAAACCTCTCTTTTTGTTGTTAAACCAAACTGACAGCTAGCCATTTCCATGGCGCAGAGCCTCAACCCTTGGAATCTGCGAAATTTCAACTAATTTTACGAACATTATTCCAGAGGCTTTTTCATTAGGTTTTTGTTACTAATTTAAAATTTTCGCTGCGGAAATTAATGGCTGCCAATCCCATTTTCCCCTCTATTTATATTTCTCCATTTTGATAATAGATTTCATTTTTATGAACACGCTGGAATTTTAAATAAGTTGCAGCATATTTGTACAATTAGCGGTCAGTTGATTATTGCTAATTAAATCCGAAATATTCATAGAAGTAGGCCTTGATTTTACTTAGATATTTTATAATCAACGGATAAATTATTTTGATATATCGTCAAGGGATTTCTTAATTAAACTAACCCAAATCTTTAACATTTCAATGCTACAATTAAAGCTAAACTCCTGGATGAATAAGTATAAGGGGTCTGGCAGAAGTTTTAGCGTTTTATTGCTGCTTAGCAAATATATATTAGTCTTTAATTTATATGTTAATTACATGCCATTTGTCCGAATATTTGTGTGGGCTTCAGAATAAGGAACTGAACTGCCTGCTGTTGTGGTTTTCGTTAATTATTTTTTCCCCACACACACACACACCATAGTGAGCCTTTGCTGATATTGGGTTTCTTGTAATTATTCTTTATTAAATTTGCTTGGGAGAAGAAGGAAAATAATTAAAAGTGTAGCCACCGTTGGATTCGTGGGACTTTATTTATGATTATTGGCAGGCCGAGCTGAATTAATTGAGTAATTCGCAAGGCCTTGAGCTTTTTTTTCTTTTCCTTTGCTTAATATGTGTTTATCATTATATCCTTGGCTTTTCCCTCGTACAAATTGCACCACATTTATAACACTTTCCGTCCTATCCCAAAGTTAATCGCACTCCAGTCAATCTTTGTTTAATCAAATGGTGGATCGACTTGGGCTCCATTGTGGTGGTGGTGGTTGCTCGGTTGTTCGGTTAGCGTTGGTGGTTGGCCATTAGTTGCTATTATTATCCTCATTACACTAAATGATGGCTAATTTCTTTGCAACACTCTAAAATGGCTCAGGCCCTGGGTGTTTGGCAAATTGCCGGTCATTAGATTCGAATAGAGCCCCAGAAAGGAAAGATACTCGTACCTAACATCCTTCTATTAACCACAAGAAGAGGGCTTGCTGTCGGGTAAATGAAGCTATTAAGTTATTGTGTGGCCAATATATTGATTCGCATGCGCTGGAGAAGGTACACAAGGATATATTAAGAATTTTGGGAATATTTCTTTGCTTAAAGCAATTATTATCAGGAAATGAGAATGAAGTTTCATAGGAAGAAAATTCAGCTGTCACGGTAAATATTAATTTAATAAGAGCAAATATTGTTCTTATAGATCTTAGATCTGTGACAGCAATATTTTTAATATCAAATTACCATATTAAGTATAATTCGTTTGAAAGAAATCTCTCGTTAGTTGCACATCTCGTTGGTTGCACTCTCGTTGGTTGCACTCTCGTTGTTTGAGCAATTAACTCGTTGATAAAAGACCGAGCTAAAGTGTGCCCGTTTCTATAATATTAAATTATAAAGTTAAAGCTGCCATAAAATTTCTGATATTTTCTCAGCTTGTAATTCAATAAAGGTGTTAGTCCCAAATATCTTGTTTACTTGTATACCCGCATTTACAGGCAAACAAAGAAGTAAACTACTTAAGCTCCCATCCTGTAAGGGCTAGAAAGTAAAAGTAATGCAATTTTCGTCATCGAAAGGTATAAGCCCACACACGTGCGCTTTGGGCCGTGTCAACAGGACGACATGACGGCTTCGGCTGTCATTCATGCGACTCGTGTAGCAAACATTTTCCAAATGAAAATCTTTTTACTTCTATTAATCCTGGACCAGCGAAGAGAAAAAAGAAAAATAGAGGGAAGGCAGGGAAAATTCCTCCGTGCGTGACAAATTTCGATAAAAAGGCGATGACCAACGAGGGGAATGGGATGAAATCGAAGCGAACCCCATTTCTTAACCCCTCTCGTCGCTGCCCGCTGGCCATTTAACACTTCGTTAAACTCGAGCAGCTGCGGAAAAAAGCCCGGTGGTGTCCAGCGCTGTTTTGGCTCCAGCGTGTGTGTGTGTATCTGTGTGTGGGGCAAATGCAGGAGCAATGTCCCCCACGGGCAACCCCCATAAATATCTCACACTCACACACGCATGCAATAAAATGCAACGAATTACATAGTTGAAAATGTAAACACAGGCAAAGGGTTAAGGGAAACGCAAAAGTATCAGCGGCAGTAATGGCAGAAGCGGAAGCGCAAACAGCAGAGCAATAGCGGTACAGTCAAGCCAGGCTAAGAAGAACAGATGGCTGAGAAGCCCTATAAGCTTATTTTTTAAAGCTAAATATATATTTAAGAGAAATAAAATACATTTTAAATAAAAAACGGGCTTAAAATGATTTTTAATATACTTAAAATGTATAAGAATGTTTCTCAAAATTATCAGTGAACTAAATTTAAATAAACAATGGGCTTAAAATTTTTTTTAATATATTAAAAATGTATAATAATGTTTCTCAAAATTATCAGTGAACTAAATAGCCTTAAAACTATTGCAAAATACAGTTTAATCAAACAATTAAGAAACATAAAAAAAAACAATTAACACACCTGTTAAATAGATTTTAATAATAAAAACAATAGGCTTAACTCGTTCGATATTAATTATCTTAGATAGGCTTTTCCCAGTTCCTTCTTGCTGGCATACTACCTCCTTTTTTAAATATATATTTAATATATATATATATAACCCTTTGGATATATTTTTCGTATGCTATTCCAACTGTAAGAGCTATGTCTTTGGCGTCGACAGCGCTGCAGCAGCTTAGGAGCAGCAATAAAAGTCAATAATGTGTGTTTCGCAGGAGCAGTAGCCACATCGGGAATAAGGACCAGCCCAGACGCGGAATGCTCACATTTTGCTGTTACGTGAGCTAATACAGTTGCGTATTGTATTGGTCAGTCACTGGGAGGGGCTGGAGGGGGTTTCCTCGCGTTCGCTATTAAATTTCATAGCCCTTGCTTGTTGCGAATTTACGGCTGTTAAAGTTTTAAGTAGCCAATTGAACTGGGAAACAGTGGGTGGGCGTGTGCTTGGGGGTTGTACTTCTTCGAGGACTCTGTCTGGGGCCAGAGGTAAATACCTGGTGGTCACGTGCCCCATGTCCTGTAAATCGATTTCGTTCTTATGTTTAGCAGGCGAAGTATCAATGAATGAACTTCCATTAGGAAGTCCTAAAAGATGTTTAGCTCAATGGGGTGGAAAAAAAAGAAAGTGCAGAGGAAAAGTATTCAACGGATGTGCATTTCTTAATTGAAGAATTCTTAATGGAATGGAATTTAAATTGGTAAATTAAACTGTCTTCGGTGGTTTCAAAATCTATGAGAAAGAAAAACAAAAGACTAAAATATATATATATATATATATTAAAGTGTGCTATTAAAGGGCAAATATTGAATTTAAAAATTTAGTTATTCGGTTTTACTAAGAGGAATATAAATATAAAGCAGACTTTTAAGAGATTCTTAAAGTGAAAAATAAATCTTAAAAGTGTAACATAATACTTAATTTCTATTATTTATATATATTTATATATAAACATGTGAACAAGGTTTTCCTTCTCCTATTATATGTAATTATCTGCTTTAATAAGGTTTATTTGAAAACATTCCTTAAGATCTAGTGAGTTTTATACAAAATACCCAATATATAAAAAATACAACCCTTTAAGAACAGATTTCAAGTGCTCGATAGATATCACCTCGCACTTTGCGATGATAAGAATTTTCCGGTGAGCATCCCTTGCCTTGGTTTTTCCTATTGCTCAGTTGCACTGATCTCTGTGCCTTATCTTCTATTTTTCGAACTTAAGTGTGAAACTGATGGGATCGATTCGAAGTGGTCTTATCAGTTTTCGAAAATAGCTGCAGCGAGGGAGCTGCTCTCTTTTCCCGATCCGAGTTCTCTGCATAGCGATTGCCGCCTCTTAATTCGATCGCACGAGCATTATCACCACCGATCCGATCGGTTGTTGTTAGCTCGAAAGTAATTTTGATTTAATTTTTGTGTTTTTTTGTTTTTAGTTTGTCAGAGTCTGTTGTCTTGATAACGTTGCTGATCGTCTCTAATTTGCTAAACTTATTTAGTTCGACATTTTCTGTGTGTTTCGTGTCTGCGTTTTCGTTTTGTGCGTGTAAAAATTAGAATATTATTCTGGGTATAAACAATAATTTTGTTTTTAAACTCGATAATTGTGCAACGAATTATTGCTTCAAAACCTTTTCGAAAAAGTGCGTTAATTGTCGTGGAAGCGAAATCAAAAAGTAAAAGTATTGTACGCTTATGTCATTACGTCTCGTAGCGTAACGTAAAGTCTCACGTAAAACGTATATAAATCAAGTGCCTGTTTTGCTTTCTTTGTGGGTTTTGTGGTCTCTATCCAAAACAGTATATATAGTATATATATATCTATATATCCAAGCTATCATTAACAAAGTCTGTGTGTGTCCTATATACCATATGAGTCTTATGTGAGTACATCTCGAGAGCGGAGTATCTTTAGTTTTAAGCTCTGTTTACCTTTCCGATTCGGGTGAATTTTTGATTTATTTATTGCCAAATGTACTCAACTCTAACCTCATTTAACTGTGTGTGTTGTCTCATTATAAGCCACATGGGTTTTGCTCTGCTGTATAAATCAGTGAATATATATACAAATATATATAAAATGTGCTTCATGTGCTTCTATATATGCAATAAATCTTTGTTGCTTGGGTTATCTGTTTTTGCCTATTTATTGTTGTTGGTGTTGTTATTGTTGTCGCCGTGAATGCTGTGGTTTTTATTTGCTGTCGAAGTGTCAATAAAGGTTTCCTTGTCCTCAACATTGTTTATTCTTTTTTCCACGGAATTATAATTGATTAAAATGCTATTATTTGCATATCGCCTTTCCCCTCCCTGGAGTGCCAGATTAATTTAACAAGTTTTTTATTATATTTTATTGATATCTCTTTATTAAATAGTTTTTCTCTGGGGGCGTGTCGTATTTTAATGTTTTTTTAATGAATTAAAAACAAGATTCCCCATAGTTCACAGTTGTAGTTAAGAATTGTGGAAATATGCGAAAAAATAATGAAGGTTTTTACATTTAAATAAGTCGTTAGGTATATATAAAAAATAAAGAAAGCAGAGTTATAGGAAAATGCATTTTTATAGCACATACAAAGATTGCTTTTAAATTTGTTTAAAGCCAATTCCAGCTGTCCCTTTATTGTTCTTCAGCGAAACTTCGCCATTAATATTGGCTATATCTCTGTGGTATATATTCCCGCATAATATATGGAAATCCCACAACAAATCAATTGACAAATCCCGGAACTTAGAGCCATTCAATTAGCCGTAATTAGACGGAAGTTGGCTGGCTCCGCCATTGAGCATCACTTGTTGCATGAATAATGGCTGCCAATAATAATGCCGTTAACAAGGAAGGAAGGGGTCTGTAACAGGGGCCGAGAGGGGACTCCTGGTGGCAAGGACTCGTACTACTGAGCAGCAGTTTTGTTTGCTTTGACAAATACAAGTTGCCTCCTGGAGCCATAATAATAATATTATTTATGGTCCTCGAGGGTACGTCCCTTCTGAACTCGATGGGAAACGATAGAACTGGCTGACAATTTATAGATATTTCATTATTATGGTAACGAGAGGGCGGAGGAACTTGGTGTCCTCTTAAGGAGCATTGCAACGATGAAAAAAAAGAAGCTTAAGCTTAGAATTTTCTCCCTTTGCGCTTGTTAGCGACATGATATAGATGGAGTTTCTTCTTCAGCGTTCTAGACTTGGCCAGCCTTTGTTGTGAATTTGTTATTGTTTTTAGTGCGCTTTCTTTGTTTTTTATTCGATACAAACATATTTTTGTTGTTGTCATGACTTTTGTAATATGTGTGTAAGTTGCTTTTATTCTTGCAGGCATGTCGAGCATGTAAAGCTTCTTGTTTACGCTTTTTGAATTCTTTTCCTCCAGCTTTTAACATATGTTTCACTCGTGTTCCAAGCCACTTGTTTGTTATTTACCAAATGCAGCAGCAACTCTGACAAAACAAATTTAAATTGATGACCATGCTTTGGAAATAAATGAAGAATACATTGATATGCAGCTTATTTTCTAATGGTAGCAAGTTGTGCTACCATACATTACACTTTTAAGCTGGAAATTTAGTTTTGGGAGTTGTTCATTCATTTTTAAGCCTTAGGTTAACAGGTGAGTAAACTTGAGGAAATGGGAAAGCTCTTCTGTGCCAATGATTTTACTTCAACCTAAATAAAACATATTCATCTAAATTAAGAAGTTGTTGACACATACACAAATAGCCTGGGCAAATGCCATTGGGTTAGGCTGCTATTTTAGCATTAGGTTTTATTTTAGAAGGAGAGATATAGAAAAGAAGAAATAAGCCAACAAAAATGTATAAAAAGATTAGTTTCTTTGAGTTAAAGTTATTATAATGATTATTTAAAACATTGCTGGTGAATCTTAATTACATATTTATATATGTACAAATTTGTGGAAGGATTTATTTGCTATTTTTCTTATAGAATTAAAGATTAAATGGTTTCAATTTTAAAATTATTTAATTGAGTAACAATATTAGAGCTTGAAAAATATCGATATTAATCGAATTGAAATCGATTTTTTCATACAATAACGCCGATAACTTCCATTCTTTTCCAGCTCTATAATTATAGCAGAATAGATGATGGAAAATTTTCAAATGTAGGGTTTATCTAAATTATTTTTTAACTTACCCTTAAGGGGTTTTATTATATTGATTTTATTGATTAGTTAAACTATAAGTAAGTTTCCATATTCACTTATCAGAAATTCCTGTAATTGCACTATAAAAAACAATACTCATTATCAAGACTCTTTCCTTAATTATCCTCCACTCTGTCCTGGCAATTGCCTTGCCTTTTCTTTGTCCTTAACAATTATTTCGGCTCAGGAAAACTTTCCAAATGCAGCGCAGCATGGATCCCCTGTATAATAATTGCCTAGCCTGGGAAAGGACTCCACCGAGAAACCACCTTTATCAAGCCAAAGCCAACTTATTTTCCTCTCCTCCAACCAGGGCACTCAACACTCACTTATTATTAAGTTGTTTTCAAAACTAGCAAGAGGATAAACAGGAAAGATGCCAAGGCGGCTCCCGGCAAAAGTTAAATTATAAAATCGTCAGAAGTTGACGAAGACATTTTGCGCCTATGCAAACACACACACACACACACAGTGGGAAATTCCCAACCGAAAAGAAAATCGGAGGGCACGGAGGAGGGGAGGAGGATGGAGCCACTTAAGATGCTTAGCGCCATGGCAAGCGAAAATAATGACGCTCATAAAAACTAACTAAACACAAAAATAAAGCAAATACATAGGCGGCGGTGGCAGCAGGGGTAGGGGGGGTGTTTTTAAGCTGGAACGCTCCCTGAATGACAACGATAATGATGTGCGATAATGTTTGTTGTTATTTCGTTTGCTTTTGTTTATGGTGCTTCTTCATCCCACGAATGCTGCAAATGATGATGACGATAATGCCGATGAAGATGTTATTGTTTTTGTTGTTGTTGTTTTCGTGCAACTAAGACAACTGTCAAAGTCCTTGCCAAAGGATTAGTCGAGTCGCTGCTGCCTTTCGCCGTATTCCGCCCAGTAGTTTGTAAATTAATGGGGTATGCTGTGTTTTATAAGATGTGGTAGACTTAGAGGAGAAAAAAGAAACTTATTTTAATTAAAATGTATTGCTAACATGTTAAATATTTTAAAATATTTTATATTCTTTTAAAATATTCAAGGAATACCTTTCTTAAAGTTTATAAATGAATCATTGTTGTATCAAGGTAAAGAACCTTTTTTAAAAATTCTCTAAAAACCAGCCCAAAGCCCTGACTCACAAGTCAGCCAAGTTCTCTGCCTGAGTATGCACAGAATGTAAACAGCACCAGTGCGGTTCAAATTAAATTTGATGACTAAATTTAGCCCTTTTTATTCTAAAAATATCTTTTTTTTTTAGGTAAAAGTTTCCCTTTCTTAGCTTGTTATTTGTAAACAATACAAAAACATTAAAAGCTTTTTTTATTCTCATAACTAGCCACTTCATTCTATTACCGTCTTGCAATTCTGACAATGTTTTAAGCCATTAAAAATATTAGTAATTTTACCGATCTAAATACAGGGTAACTTAAATTCTAAACACTCTTATATCATCCCAGCTTGCGCCTTTCCATTAGTCTTGTCTTGCTCTTATCACAGTCGTAATTAAAATTGCAGCAGACGTTGTGAAGTTTTCTACTTTCTCCCCGACACCAGCTCCCCTTGAATTTCTTCCTTCCCTTCCCCTTTTATTTAATCGCTTCGACTGCCTCCTGGTCGTAATTTATTTATTGCCGAAAATCGTCCTTATTTCTGATTTCTCTCCTTCCCCTGGTTTGTTGTATTTTTTAATTGATTAGAAACGTGAGTTTTTGTTTTGCTTTCTTGTGCCCGCCTTCAATTGGCATCGAGCCAGATAATTTTCAGTCTCATTGAATTTTCTTCTAGGTTTTCTTTCCTTCGTTCACAGCTTTTCTTTTTCGATTTTTGGCAATTTTAGCAAATGACTCTCTTGGCAGAACTTTTAAATTGGTTGATTCATTTATTTTTAATGTCAAAGGTAAGGCTTGATGGACGGAGGAGATTGCGTGGCAGATGGCTCAATTTTGTTTAATTAAATTTTATTTCACATTTTCAAGAGCTGACAGGTGTGAAAAAACAATGGACAAGTGAATTAAACAATAAATAAACCGTAATCGCTTGGTTGGCGTAATATATAACAAGTTTAATTCAATTGTTTCAAGAAAATCCCAGACGGAAACTCAAAAAACGTCGATCGTAGTTGGCCCTGCCGCGGATCTCACAGAGTGTCAAATTAATGAATAATTGAAAGTATTTTAATTTAGTTGTATTGTTTCCAAATCAGACTGTGTAACGTACATATAATTTTAAAAAAGTTCAACAATTTTCGGCTTCTTGGTGGCAAAATTCTCAATGTGTTAACTTTTCGGCCGTACCGCGTCTCGTTCCATCCTTTCATAAACTAAAACCAAAAAAAAAAAAAAATATAAAGAAGAAAGCCCAGTGCTCAGCTTTCGGCTACAAATTCTACAAGTGTAAGAAGGAAAAAAAAGAAATATTTCAAATTTCTGCAGCAAGTGAAATAGGTGAGTGCGAGAAAGTAGCTCAAGTGTTTTTCGGGGACACCTTGCGGATATTGTAGTACATAGTCGATGGAGTGAAAGGCGGAGTGGTTCTCTCTGTGAGTTGTTTGGACTTCCGACTGCATGACAGATTATCGCAAGGACCTTGCTAGTTGGCTGCCCGGCCTTCTGTCCCCTTGAGTGTTCTCAGCAGTTATTGAAATGCTGCATTTGAGTTCCCAGTGCTCGAAGCTATTTAATTGTTGTGTGCTTCTCGGAGCTTGGGTGCACTATTCTCATTGGAGATGGTCGAAATGTACTGCACACTTTGATCGAAGATCGAAGATCCATAAATTGGAAGTCAGTATAGAAATATATCAAATTCAGTTTTAAATATGATTTTCATTTAATTATTATTTAAAATTTCTAGATCATTTCAATAAGAATCCTTTAGTGCTATTAAATAAATATTATTTATATAATATATACAGGAATGTAAATCGAAATGGTAACGAGTAATAGTAACTAGTAAAGGTAACGAGTAATAGTAACTAGTAACGAGAACCAGTAACAAGCAATGGTAACTAGTAATGGTAACTGGTAGTGTTATTAAAGTTAATCAGACAGAACAATCTGGGAATTCAAGGAAATATATTTAAAAATTTTATACTTAGTTTTTTTAAATAATATATTGATTTTAATTAGAAGGCTTTTCTATTAATTAATTACAAACTAATGAAGATTGCAATATCTTTGTAAAATCGGCATCTGATTGAAAATTGTCTAAACCTTAGGTTTTGGGCCTTACGCTCTTGGCCATCTCGGCCATCTCGGCCATCTCTAGTTCAGTTCAATAAAGATGCAATGGCAGCAGGAGCCGGCAAGCGCTCCTTTACCCGCAGGTGTTGTAATCCAGCAACGAGTCCTGGACCGGAGCCAAAGCTGCTTTCTCTCTCAAGTGCTAACTAATTTCGTTGTTGTCCCTACCACTCCACCACGTCGCTGCCTCCGAGAACATCCTCTGCATCCTTCGGCATCCTCGAGCTTAGCCTCATTCCCAGGCTCATCCTCATCATCATCGGCGTCTTCTTCCTGCAGTTTCGTTTTTGGTGTCAGCAACATTTCTTCAATTGGTTTCGTTTGCCGACCCCGTCATGTTGTTGTCCTTTTTGGTCCTCCGTGTCCCTTATAGAGTTCTATGCATTTTTTTTTCTTTTAGTTTTTCGTTTTTTGATTGTTCTTCGTATTGCAATCTTTTTTGGCAAACTCTTCTTGTGTGTGGCGCACAGTTGTTGACTCTGTTTCGGGGCCAAAGCCAATTCCTTTTTGGCCCTGGCCAAGTCATCTCTTGGCTTGTCTCAGGTTTTTATGCACTTTGCTTCGCGTTTCGTTCCCGTTTTCTCCTTCCCACCCATGTGATCTGGCTCCTGGTCCGCAATTTTATGGCCATCGTCTCAGTTAGCCTTTTTCCTACCTTGCTCTAAAGTCGAGTTTCTGGCGGATAAGAACAGGTCTCATTTGGATCGTAACATTTGGCTTAATGCTTATGGTATTTGCTTCGAAAATAGTATCACCTAAAGTGAAATAGGAGGTTTTATTGATGATGGGTGGAGTATATTTAAAAAACTTAAAAAGTTCCTAAGGTAAAATCACCGTAAAACGTTCTAGCATTAGGGACTTATATATTTAATTTCAAAATTTAGCCATAATATAATGACGATATTTACTTGAAGGGGATAAAAAACACTTATTTATCATATTAATTTTTTTTAAATTATTTTGTTGGCGTTGGTTTTTTTTAATGTAGCTCCCTAACATGCTTTTGTACATTTTTAATATTTTGATTACCGTATTTGTAAGTTTTTAAATTTTAAGTTTAAATTTTTTTTATAAATATTCAAAAATATTTATCTTATCGCCGCGCACTTGTTATCGATAGCTGCCGTCTTGGCGCCCTCTACCGATAGTTTTGATTTTCGACGATCGGACTGGTAAACAGCTGACTTCTGTCACCACCCCTTAAATTCTTCTTCTTTCGTGCAAGTATTTCACGTCGGAGGCTGCATTTGTGCTGTTATTTTCGTTTCCACCGCGTTACGTTCGCATTTTGAATGACTACCAACAAATTGGCAACAAAATTGTACTCTCAAATTCAACAGAGACTCGTTTGTTCGGGAATAACTGTGACGACGACCGGCTTTGTGAGTGTTCCCCCACGCGGCCTTTTAAGCATCAGCTGATCTCTGTTTTGCTTTTCAGGCGACTCACAAAACAACAACAACAAATTGCTGGAGCTCCAATCAGATACGAACTCTTAGAAGAAAAATGTCAAAGTATGTGTCAGCCACAAAAGTGAACAGTTCACAATGGGTAACCCGTGTTAATAAAAAAAAAAAATTTTTGAGAACAGTTTTTTTTAACCATTTTGGTTTTTAATTTAATTTTAATTTTTTTTTCTTTAATTTGTTTGTAATTTTTTTTTCCGTTTTTTTTTTTTGTTTATAGAAGATAATTTTTTCTTTTATTTATATAATTATTTTTATTTAGTATTCAAAATGGTATTATATCACGCTTTAAATAAAAATAAAAATAAAATATATATATAATACCAAAATTATTATATCTTTAATTTTTTGCTTTCTATTTTTGGTTTCATTTAAAATTTATAATTTTCTTTTTCTATTCAAAAGTTGATGGTTATTGATGAAGCATATTAGACAATAAAAAATTAATCAATTTCTTAAGAACGCACGGTATGACCTACTAAGTTTACATTTGTCATTCTTCATTTAAAAACATGTTTCTACCTTTGTCATGTTTTTTCAAGTATCGATATGGACAAAGTATATATGCGCAATGCTGCTGAAAGCAAGGATTTGAACATAGTGTTCCGGTATGTCAACGAAAATCTGAAGATAGACCGAGAATTCAATTTCAATCGTCAGATGGATGAGCAAATTGAATGCATTTTGACAAGAATTCAAGGCAATATTCAAAAGCAGATGGAGAAAAAACTTAAAAAGAAGACCAAAGGCAGCGAACCGGCGGGAGTGGGATCCTCCGAGATAAATGTAAAGCTTTATAGTGAAAATCATGATGGCAATTTCAATGACTTTACATTTGCTGAACTTCTGGGAAAGAATATAAGCGGCATAAAGCTGCAAGTGGTGGATGCCATTTTCGATATGGTTTTTAATCCACCTTGGATATTAAGCCTGAAACTACCGAAATGTATGCTGGCTGGATTTGTGGTTTATCCAACTGCCTGTGAAATTCAGTTTGCAGATCGTGATCACAGCAAAGGAACATGGCTTAGAGCAAAAGAAGCCCAAAATACCGAATGGGAAGTCTGTGGCGAAGGCTTCCACTATAATCCAAAGCCTGAAGATATTGGTTACTACCTCAAGTTTGTAGTCATCCCGGGGAATGAAAAAAGAGCTAAAGGTCCTGCGGTGGAAGAGATCTCAAAAACTACGATTCTGGCTGCGCCAGAAAAATTTCCCTTCGAGGATCGACATCGCCATACTCCGGCTTATTTGAGTGCTCCCAACGAATTTCGAGTGGTAACCTATAATTTATTAGCTGACTATTATGCCGATAGTGACTACTCGCGAAAGACTCTATTTCCGTATTGTCCGCCTAAATATCTGGAAATTGACTACAGAAAACAATTGTTTATCAAGGAACTAACCGCTTATAAGGCTGATCTCATCTGTCTGCAAGAGGTTGATCAAAAGATATTTGATATTGACTTTAAGGAAATACTCGGAGGATCCACATTGAATTATCATGGCATCATGGCCCCAAAAGGCACCTGTGCTGAGGGTGTGGCTATTTTCTTCAGAAAATCCCGATTTGAACTCGTGGAATCTCACGTCCTGCATTTAGGATCGAATATACCTGAACTACCCATATTCGAAAGCCTTTGGAGTAAGATCAAGATTAATGAGCAATTGGCAGCTCGAATTTGTGATCGTTCCACAACTCTGCAAACGTGTTTGCTGAAAATCAAAGAAACCAATCAATATTTACTTGTGGCCAACACACATTTGTATTTCCACCCCGATGCCGATCATATACGACTATTGCAAATGGGTTTTTCCATCATTTATATTGAGCACCTGATAAAGGAAGCTACAAAGAGCCTTAAGATACCTTCCCAAGATATTGGGCTGATATTTTGTGGAGACTTCAACAGCGTTCCGGAATGTGGAATATACAAGTTGATGATCGAACAATTTGTGGATAAGAATTTCGTAGATTGGCGTAGTAATTCCGAGCAAGCTGTTTCGAATGTGGAACTCTCGCAGCCCTTTAAAATGGCTTCAGCTTGTGGCACTCCCGAGTTTACCAACTTTACAACGCTCTTCTCAGCATGCTTGGACTATATATTCTACCAACAGGATCGATTTGAAGTTATACAATATGTACCATTGCCAACGGAGGAACAGCTGAGGGCTAATACTGCCATACCATCGGCCGTCATTCCATCAGATCATGTTGCTTTAATAGCTGATCTTAGATTTAAGACTGGATCCTAATTACATTTTTTAACAGTGATTGTAGCCAACATTTGAAATATGGAATTTAATGTCGTAAAATGTATTGCAATAATTAAATAGGTTTAACTTTTAAAACAAGTTTCAAAAGGCTCAAAATATACTGCATCTAGAAATTAAAAATAACTATATCTCTCTATATCCCAGAGTTGAAGTAACTTTAATAAAACTAGTAATCCCAGTAAACTTAATATTGTAATTTATATTGAATGTTTTAAACATAATAATAATTCGATAAATTTATAATATGAAACCAATAATAAAATATCATTTTGCTTAAATATTTACCAAATCATTTAATTCCAAATTTAAGGTAGAACGGGGACAATCGCCATTTATTATTTCTGCTTACCTTTCCCATAAATAATTGTTCAAATTGAAACGAATGAAAAACCCGAATGAGTTTGGGGGAAAAACAAACCCTAGTAAATCCCTGAGTGGCTTAGCTCGATTTCCAGCTTTTCCTAGCTTCTGCTTCTGTTTTCCGGCTGATTGCAGAACGTAGAGCAATTAACGTGAAAATTCGCCAAGGAAAACCGGGCTGGTAGTAGTGCGGGAACAGCAAAAAAAAAAGCTTAAAAGAAATCCGAGAGGGGAAAAAATCCCAGGCCAACTGAAGTGATTTTCGCACTAATTAACTGCACTTAGTTGACACATACCAATCTATTCACACCGACACTACCCACCAGCGGCAGCAACAACAATAACATCAACAACTACTATGTTGTCGTTGGCATAATCAGAGCCAGTGCAGCATTTTAATTGCTTTCCATTTCCACAGTGCCTGCCAATATAAAGTCCCACATGTGCAATCGGAATTTCCACAGAAATTATTAGAAAGTAAATGCGATGTGTGTGTGGCTACAGTGGGGGCTCAAATAATAGTAGCTAGGTTATATATATATATTTTTAATATGAACTTTTATGTATATTTATTTTCTTATATTTTTATCTATAATTATGTAGTGTGAATAATTGTTTTTCAAATTTAAAAAGTAATTTCGTTATGTGGAATACACATCTTATTGCAAATATATATATTTTTTAATACAAACACTTGTGATATTTAAGTTTCCTCTCACCAACTCCGCTCTCTATATCCTTATATATATTAATATTATTTAAAATCCATTTATGGTGTTTAAATTCTTTTATCACGTTTTAAGAGATTCATTTTTTCTAGCCTATTTAACATCCAACAAATCATTTTATAAAAATTTCTAAAGATTTCCATTTCTAATAATTTTTTTTCCCGAATTTTTAACTGCTATTACTTTGCGTTTAATTGTCCCTATTCACGTGGTGTTGTATGAGCTCCGCCACTCTATAATTATGTGGAACTGTGTTGACAACCAACTCTTTGCTGTAAGGGAAATGAAAAAGGAGCAAAAAGGAGCAAAAAGGAATCGGCTCCTGCCTGCATTTAATTCTCAGTTAGGTTTTGCCTTAGCTCCGCATTTCCTTGGCATATGAGCCACATTGTTATTGAACATCAAAGTGAATTCGCTTGATTTAGTCCTGATTTATTTTTTTCCCCTTGGTAAAATGTGTGGGATGAATTTAAATGATTTTAATTAGCATGGCATGACTACGTTAGAAATAATACAATTTTGCAATTTGATTTTGTGAAATATTCATTATGAAATAAATAAAATAAAATAATTCAAAATGGCCTCATTTATACACAGTTAAAGCTTATATTGTCATATAATTTCCGACAGTAAAATATCCCAAAATTGGTTTACTTTGGTAAGCCATATTTATGCACAAAAAGTAATCTCAAATTTATACGAAAATACATATTTATATGGAACTTATTAAGCCCTACGACTTCATAAAAAATAAAAACGTAGAAATGACCTCCGACCAGGGGTCAGACAGGCAGGACATTTTATTTACTTTGTTGATTAAGCTAAAATAGCAAGGAGAGAGCGCGGCATAAGGACAGGGGAAAGAGAGATCATCCAAGTGGCAAAGTTACGAGGCAACTGCCAAGGACAAAGCCAGCCGTCCACAAAAAAAGACTACCAAAAAAATAGGCAAAAAATAGGAAAAAGCTAACGGAAGCATACGGAAATGCTGGGAGCGTGGATTACATTAACGCAGTATTTTCATAGACGTGGGTGTAGGTGGTGTAGGAGGAGGAGGCGGAGGAGGACCTGGCCGTGGGTGAGACTTGGCAAATTAAACGCCCACTTAATCTCGGCCGGGTCAACTTGTGACACGAAACTCATTTGGTGGGCAAGGTGCCCAGGAATGCTGAATGGACAAATATGCTACAGTGGTCCGATTTAAGTTTACATAATTCTATTAAATATCTTTGGACATTTATCTTCCTTTAACACCATAAATAATTTCTCCTAAATAATTTACATATTTTTCTAGGCTGTACTTCTATAAAATAATATGCACAGTGTGCATTTCCACTTACAATTTCAATAAATATTCCTGTTTATACTCCAGAAATGAGCATAATCATTAAAATATTTCCTTAAATATAAGACATTCTTTAATTAATTAATACCCATCTTCAATTTAATTGAAATTCTCTAGAAATCACCACCGTTGGGTAAAGTTTTTCAGGGTGTTATTCCGGTGCTGGGCAGAAGGGCACGATGGCTATCGCATTTGGCAAGTTCAGGGACATAGCCGTGGGACAGTGTCAAGATCAAGTCTGCATCTCCTCCATCTATTCACTCCGCCCCCCCCCCCACAGAGGTCTAGTCGGTTTCAATTAATTTCACGGCGAAGGGCAACTGGCTGGGGAAGAGACTAAAGAAAAACTGTTTTCCAGGCACTTTTGTGTCAAAAAGTTGTCGTCGTCGTTGTCGCGACATTTCTACTGTGTCTCGTCTGGGACTCCCTTTTCCCCAGGTTCCTCTCCTGATTCCTATTTCATGGAATGTTATTTTACTTTTTTTTTTTTCTTCTCTTCTCGAGTGCAGGAAATGCGTACTTCCTGTTTGTTGTCTCAGTAAGCTTTGGCATATTTGCGTGCTGCCCTTACTCTGTCTCTGCCTGCCGCCTTTGCTCCCTCTGCGCCTTTTTCTTCCTTTTTATCTGTGTGTGCGTTTGAGGGACAATGAATGCACTTGGTCCTGTCCGTGATTCTCCGCTTCCTTGGACTTTGTTGGGGGTCGCCCCATAAACTTCTGCGTCCTACTGCCGCATAATTTTACATGTCGTTTTTGTTGCATCCTCGAGATACCTTGTAGTCTTGGAGAGATAAAGGTATATATTGCCATTAAGCTTCCTTAATATTATTTGTATTTTATATTTTATATTTTAGTATCATAATATAATATATTTAATATTATGTTCACCACGGAAAAGTCGCTTCTCTCTAATAATAAAAAAAAAGCAGGGCCCCGAAAAGTAGGCAATCTTTATTATAAGTGTGCTTACTGAGTATTCAATTCAAAACCGTGAATGTTTTAGGAATTTCTTTGTAATTTTCAGGTTGTTTTAGATCTCTAGTCAAAGTTAATTATTTTTTTTTAAGTATTCCCAATTATATGAGTAGATAATTAAATTTTACTCGGTATATCCGTCTCCCAGGTAGTAATATATTTTCTCCCAAACCTTATTCCTTTTCTTTGAGGCTGCATGAGACAGGAAATGTCTGGGCTCAATTCACTGCCCGTTCCGTTGGTTTTGTTAAAAACTTGCTAGCATTTATCTGTTTTGTGTACGTGTATGTGGAGACTACGACGACGGTTCATCCTTTGGCATCCCCCGGCTCATCCTTTTGCCCGAAGCTCTGCTCCTGTAGCACATTCTTCCGCTTTCCGTTCTGCCCACAGAGGGTGCGTTGATATTTCTTTTTTAAAAAGGCCTTCCCTTGTGCCACCATTTTTCCTGCACCAGAAGCAGCTTATTGAAATGGATAGATTGGAAGGAAAAGGAAAAGGTCTCTCTTGCAACTCGCTTCCTTTTTGTCGCATTTTAAATGGCCACCAGAGTCAGTGCTTTCCTAGTTGAGCCTCTTACCCGTTGCCAGTTGGTTCTGGCCTCCAAAAAAACCGTAGTTCGATGAATTACAGAAAAAATGTGTGTTTTATGAGTGGAAATTTAATTAGTGAAGTGTTTTAATAAGCCAGCTATCAACTGGTTATAAATATAGATGAAAATACGGCCTTATTAGTCATATTTAACAACGTAGTCTAGCCAGAAGTCTGTGATGATGATATAGATGTCACATGAATGAAACCCCAGACTCCTTGCTGTGTGTTCATTGAAGTTGTCCATTGAAGTCTCACAAGGAGGGTGGCCATCCCCTTGTGTATGTGTGTGTCTCAGTCCTTATTCATGAACATTCATAAGGGAAGGGAAGTGCTCCCAGCATTGCCTTTTCCCCTGCCCCGAGTACTACTGCTCCTGAGGTAGTAGTTACATCATAGAGACAACGACACATTTTGGACACACTCCGAGTAGCAACGCAACAAGCTGCGAGCGAACCCGGCGACCACAAAACCAAAGTTCTTCGCGTCAACTTAATGGAGTTCGGCAGAATGCCATCCGAATAACAGAACTAAGCTTGACCCGCGGAAGTCGAGGCCTAAGATACTCTGTCCTAGAAGGTATATATATAAAAGGTAAATAATAATAATGATACATGTCATAATGCTATAGAGTTTCCAAAGTGTTTTGTTTAATAAGATACCAGCTTCTGTTTCTAATTAAATGTATTCTAAAGACGTCGATTTATTGATCATTCCTCAAAAATACTTTCTTAAATTTTCTTTAAGATTCTTCTTTTAGAAGTACCCAATAAAAATAGTTCAAATGTAGTGAGAAAGGACGTGAACGCACGAGGTTTTCACCGCAAGGTTCCAAGTGCTTTGTTCCTGTTTGTTCCTTTACAAGGATTTTCAGGACCCATCTCTTTCGCTGCTACTACTACTTCGGGGGCTTACCACATGTGCACTTTGTAATCTGTCGGCGTTATTGCATTGTGTGGTCGGTCGCAGGGAGTAGGGGAATCCCCCTCGAAGTGGGGGTGATGTGTGTGATATCACCTAGACTTTTGAGTGCATTTTCCCTGCGGTCGTCCTTTTGCAATTGCTCAAGGAGTTTATTGGGTTCCCAAGGAGTTTGGCGGCTGCCCCTTTCGGAATTCGGTAGATTTTTGTTAGTCGATTTTATGACTAACTCATACAGCTAATTTAGTTTTCTTTTCCTAGGAATCACGGGTTTATTATTAACATTAATTGCCGAGTTAATAAATTCAATTATAAACAATATTTTTGTTTAGGCTAGGTTCTATAGAATTATTTGATTATTATGAACATTAATGAATTAAATTGTATAGAATATTTTTGTTTCTATAGAATTATATGATTTAAATATTTATAGGATTTTTATAGACTTTGTAGATTGCATTGCAAATAATCATGAAGCATTCCAACTTTATATAATATGAATCCTTATTAACTCAATTAGTTAATGGGCTTTGCTTTTAATTAAATTACATTTAATTCTTAATTCCCAACAGGAGGAAGACTAAAATACTTTAAAATCGATATCCATTAACATATTCTTAATCAAGAAGCACGTCCCGTCCGTCCGTCAGGTTTTTTTTTATATTTTCGACAGACCGCTGCGACCACAAAGGAATTTTCACTGCCTGTGTCATGCGATCTGGTTGTGCCTGAACATTTTCCAGGCTCACCTTAACAAGAGCCTCATAATCGCATCAGGAATTTCTTGTTAAGCGTCACTGAAAAAAATACGAAGTTAAAAAACAACGAAATTTTCGCAACTTTTAACGCGCGTCGCGTCGCCGCAGAAAAAGCCAAGGGAAGCGGAGTGCGGGGTGTGGAATAGAGGTCCTTTGTGGACAGGGCTTGAGGTCCTTTGCCTTTCGATCCCCTTGTCCCCGCCACCCCCCCGTCCGAATAGAGTATACAAACAAGCAAAAGTTTGTAAACAAAAATTCTGTTAAAGGTCCCAGACTCCGAAGGGGGCGTTCCGAGGGTTAGAGGTTTTTCTGCGGGTTAAAGCGGGGAAGCCCGGAAAGTTTTTACATCATGATGCGGCGATGATATGGCTCAGGGAGCGGGACAGAGACAGAGACAGAGAGAGAGAGAGGGAAAGCAGAGATGCTCTTTCCACCTAGGATTTTCCAAACCCCTCTCCGCCCACCTGATTACCCCTACTTTCCGCCCATTGTTGCTGTAGTTCTTGTTGCGTATTTATTGTCGTCGTCTAGGTTCAACCTAGCCGCATTCAGGCTTCCCATATTTCCCATTGTTGTTGTTGTGGATGCTGGCTGTTGGATACATTCCATTTCCACTTCAACTTCCCATTCAAGCTGATGCTCTTTTTGGGGGTTAATAGATCTGACATAATTGAATACTTTTGATAAATAAATTGTTCGTTTTTTAAAACATAATATTTAAAAGAATTGTTTGAGTATATATGAATTATCCTAAATTAAAAACGAGAGAGTTCAACTACTACTAATAAGGAAGTATAGCTATTTTTCAAGCCTTGTTCCTTGCCGCATTGTAGATTTATTCTTTTAATAAAACCCACTAAAGCTCGAGTATATAACTCTTTTTAGAGCATCTATAAAATCTTGTTTGACTAACCGAGATTTTGCTTTTGTTTTTTACCTGTCCTTGTTGTTGTTTCTGCACCTTTTTCGCGGTTAAAGTTGCCGGCATTTGTTCTTCAGCTGGCCACACCGCAACACCGTTCGTTGTCAACGTTTTGTGGCCGATGTTGTTGTTTGCTGTTATCCTTGTTGTGTGTCCATCAGTTGGTTAGTCGGCTGCTGTTTGCGGTGGGGATAACCTAAGGGATCTGAATTAATAGCCGGACTTTACCTACTTTGAGGGTTACTCACATGAGAGTGCTTAAGTAAGCCATTTAAGTGGGTCTCATGTCTGTAAATATTTTCCTCAGGGATGGGGGTTTCTTACACAAGTATTTGTAAGATTATTTAAATAAAATTGTAATACATTTTGTCTTAATTTTGGGATTTTCTAAAAATGGCTTCAGTTTTCTTTTGTTTACATTTTGCTGGCAATATATTTTTGTTTTGGGCTTTTTTAGCTCATGAAATATTTCCCTAACCGTTTCGTAAGCTAAAATTTCCCTGTTACCGCTAATAACTTTGAGGCATGCGCGGTTTTTTATGGAAAGGGTAATTTTCTCTTTAACAGGTTTCAAAAATATCCTCGGCTCATTGGAAGAGTGTATTTACTAAAATCTAAAACTAAAATTACGCTACTTTATATATTTTTATTTAACAAAGACACCTAAAGCCTTGCAAAATTATTGCTTCTATATAACATATACATTAAAAAAAAGAAAAAATAAAATGGTTTAAAGTTTTGGGGCTTATTTTTTAATTGATATTTAAAATTCTACATTTATAAAGTAGAATCATTATAATGGACTATCTTTATAATTAACAATATAAAATTATCGTTAAATTAAAAACCCTTTCCACTTATTTCATATTTTTTTCCAAAAGACATTTAAATTGTTTTAGATTTTTTTAAATATTATTCTTTTAAATATTTCTATATATACACAATAATACTGAATACTTACTATTTCAGCAAAGCAGTTTTTTGTAGTATCTTATCGTTATTTTATTCCATTCATTAAATTCAAAGGCTCACAACCTTTGTAGGAGGAGATATTATCCTTGGTCTAACAGGTTGCTATGATGGCAACATGTGGAAGAGCAAGAGTTCTTGCAACCCGAACCCGATTTCAGACGAGAGAAAATTTCCCCGCCGAAGAGAGTGAGCGAGTGTTTTATTTTTTAGTACATACAACGTTTGCCGCCTGTAAACAGAGAGCAAATTCCTGCAGGACCTTAGTTAAAGGACTCTGGCTGAGTGTGTGTGTGTGTGCGAAATTCAATTTGACAATTTGCCGATTCTGCTGCCGAGGCGAAAGGCAGTATTTAGTATAAATCGTGCTTTCCAACGGTGCGGATGTCCTGATCAGCGGCGTTATCCTTCGTCGTTCGTCCTCGTCGATTGTCGTTAACCGTCGTCGTTTCGGTGCCGTCGCGTTCGAGCAATTGCCAGTAGGCAATACTTTTTGTAAAACTCACACTTAACTTTGCAATTAACCCAAAGGGGGAAAAATTTCAAGGAAGACAGCCCGCCCGGCTCCTTTCATTATTTATTTCCGGGTCCTCGTTTAAAGTGTACAATTAGACGCGACGAAGGAAATTCAATCAGTCAAAGTGAAAAAGCAAGCAGCAAGAGCAATATAAAGAAAGAAGTGTCTCTCGGTGTGTGTTTGTGTGTAATAAAACAGTGACAGGCTCAAATGATAACAGTCGTAATCAAAGGCTCTCGGTTGGCCTTTGCCCCTTGTTGATTTTGCCCTAAATTAAATTATTCACATGAAAGACCATGGCATTTAAAGGGCAAAACCAAACAATATAAATAAGACTTGGTTTCAAAAAGGTATTTTTGCTATTTAAACCGTTTCTTTTTTTTCTATTTTGAGTGGTGTGAATGCTTTGTTGAATATTGAGTAGGTCTGTAACTGAAAAATTGAAAATAAGGAATAATCTAGGTGGTTTTATTTTTTATTTCGTATATTATAAAGCTAGCTAGCACTTATCTAATAAAATAAGTTAGATTTACAATAGAGAAATACGAAGTTGGCACTTCAAAGATCAAGTTTTAAATTTTCCATTAGTTAAAAATGTTTGGCTGCCTTTAGTTGATTGCTACTGTAACTTCCTGTTGGTGTGTCAACGTGTTAAATGCAAATGAGTTTTGTGGCTTGTTTCGGTTCCCGACTGTCTTGTTTTTCTTTTTTTGTGCGACTGTTAAGCTTTATCAATGGGCAACAACAATTACACATTGTTACGTCTTCGGATTGTGTCTTTCTCACTCTCGTACTCAAATTCTATGTGTGTGTGAGTTTGTTTGCATACCGGAAATGCAAAACTTCAACAGCAGCAATGGCAGCTGCCTTGACTGGCTGCCTTTATCCATTCCCCATTCCCCTTGCCCTCTATCTTTTCACCTCCTCCGCTTCCTTCCTGCTATTTTTTTCACCACACATACTGAGATTTCTGGGATGTGTTTGCGCGTCTGTTTTGCAATTGCAATTTCCATTTCCGTTACAGTGGTTGCTAGGATATGGGAAAGTCGAAAATAAATAATATTAAATCAAGTATTCCTTAAAAGTCTTATTAAGTAAACAAGAAGTATCTAATGGCTAGAAAAAGTTCTTGAATGTAAAATAATTATATTTTGTTTGAGGAATCCATTTTGTAGTACACTTTTAGGCACTTCTAAAAAGCGATTTTCAATCCACAGAAATTTTATCAATAAACTCTTCCAAGAAACCAGAGAAATCATATTATTTAAAGCTGTTGGATAAGATTAAATTTTTAAATTTCTTTCCTTTTCATATTTTGGGAATGCTCACTGTAAATGCCAGTCGTTTCTGCCATTATTTTGCACATTTCTTTGTACGGCTTTAAAACTGCTTTAGTTATATTTCCCAGTCATTTTTATATTCTCCTTGCCCCCCAAAACAGCAGGAGAACAGCTGAGCCATAATAAATTTTTAATTTCATTTTTCGTTCGCCTCAATTACATTACAGAGCTCGTCGCTGCTCGCTCTCAGTGTAAATTTCTCCGCTTTCTTTGTTAAATTCATGCAGCATTGTTTTTGCCGCTGCTGTGGCAGTCATTTTTAAGTGCTCTGAGCCGCCGCCATTTTGTGTGTTTGTGTAAATATTTAATTGATTTTTAATATGCGCAATGCATATTTGATAAGTGTTTTGATTTCCTTAGAACAGCAGCTGCCGGGTTGTTGTTCGCTGTTCCTGGCGGAGAAAAACCCGAATACACAAGGGCTGTGAGCGAGTCGTCGGCAAAGTGAAATTTCATTGCTTTTTATTGTCTGTGCATAATTTGTGGGTGTTGCTTTTGTTATCCTGGTTGCCAAGTGCCTGGCAATTTAATATTTGATTTGCTGAAGAAAAATGATGTGCAAATTTTTCAGTGGAAAATGATTTTTAATTAAGGTTTATGGTAAATCCATTTGGGAAGTAATTTAGAAAATGATTTTTGCATTATGAGGCCATAATTTAAAATATATATCTGTGACATACTAAGTCAAACGAACTATTAGTATAATGTATTAAATTGAATTAAAATATATTTTTAATTATTTACAAAAAACCGCAATTGAAGTACTCAATTTAGAAATTATTTGAATTTCTATTTAAGTGGTTTTAAGCATTTTAAATAAATAAAAGTCCAGAAACTCGCGACATTCATTTTTAATTGTCAAATTGCTGAAATAATTGCCGCCATTCAAGTATAATATTTTCGCAACAATATTAGTAATATTTGCGCATAAAAATGCAGTTAAAAATTGATTGCATAAATGGTATACCGCAAAAATTAAATTGCCAATTGCGCTGGCCGCAAACGGGAAAACAAACAATACCAAAAATCAACAAAAATGAAAATTCAACGCAAATCACGTGCCGCCGACGCGGTTGCGTAGCGGAAATAAACGCTACTGCGTTTTCTTCCCGGCGTTTTTTCACGCCTCGCCTGTTGACAGCCAAAGGCAGCGAAAATGTGGAGAAAATACAGAAGAGGTAAGGGAGGGGAAGCCTCAAGAAGGAAACGGGTTTTTAATTGAAAAACGTGATGCGGATTTAAGAAAAGTACATTTGTTTAATGTCTCTATTTTTGTACCTCCATAAAAATGTAACTTATAATAGATTGCATTCTGCATTTTATCTCTCCGTGTTGATTTTTTCTTGAATGTGTAAATGGTACTTACTGTTTTATGGATTTTGCCCTAGGGCCAAGCACGATTTGCATAAAGTTGTCGGGCATTTGATTTATAGCATTTAATTAAATGTCTGACATGTGGGGCTGGTTTGGGAATTTAAGATAGAGAGAGAGATGAGTGCGTGATGGTTTGCTGTTGGAAAATAATAAGAAGTTGGTCTCTGGTAAGGTGAGGTAGAAAAATAGGGGAGTTTTTCGCTTCAGGACTCACGTGTTTTTAAATTTAAATGTATATATTTATTTATATGTTTGTCCGGCATCATATAAATCCTTATCTGTCTACTATAAATTATAAATTAACTAAACATTAATAGAAGAGAAGTATTGGTAAAACCGTTTCTTAATTAACTTCCTAGTGGAGCTAGGTGTTGGCAAATTATTTTAATAAATTAAGGTATATGAATAGGATAAATTGGATAAATTGAAATAGTAATTTAATAGTAAATTGTAATTTGTAGTAAGCATTACTAGACTTTTAAGCTCATACCATTATTATTATTTATATTCTTTATTTCCTCTTCAAGTAAACTAGTTTAAAGACAAAAGTGTGTGCGTTTTCCATCTTTCTCAATTATATTTATACCGATACTTAACTCCAACCCCTGCTGTACCTCTTAAGTGAACTCCAAGCATCCATCTTCTATATTTTTCCACATAAGTATCCGGTCTTCCTGCTCCATTTTGTGCTACCCCAAAAGGATATTTTTCTAGTCTGAAACCTGAGTTATGACTGTCATTTATATTCTGTGTACAGCAGCTATCTCCTCCATCCGCCATCGAATTTTCTGAGCAAATCCCTCTCAGTTCATTGACCTCCGGCCACGCTTTTCCTTCCCCTCCCCCCCGAATTAATTTTCCTCCCACTTAACAAATACCGAAACTCTTTGCGGGAGGTCTCCTTGTTTGCAAAAGAGCGAAACGAACCGCAAGTTTCAACTTACATCTGCCCATAATTATGCAATTACGTAACCATTTAAATAGAACATCGGGCGAATTCAAAGTGAAATGAAATACGCAGACGGGCGGAAAAGCGGAAAAGTGGAGGGGAAACCCGAGCGAGGGAGACGGGCTGCTTTTGACGTGACTTGACTGTTGCGTTGCCATTCTGCGGTGAAGGGCTGCCAGACTGACACCCAACCTGCCTCCCCCTCTCTCTCTCTCTCTCTCCCTTGCTCTAACTAATTTGTATTAGTGTGCGTCGGTGGCTGCATACATTCAAAAGAGAAAAGCCAACAAAATGCAAAAGGAGAGCGCTGGAAAAGCATGATAATCCACTTCGGGCATAATCACAAAGAAAAGCAATCGAAATGCGTTCTTTTGAAAGCAGTCAATAGCATTTTTTCATTCTTTATATTTATGGCTAACAAAAGTTGTTAATAGAACTTATCATTCAAACGGAATCTGCGAAAAAAATCGGTTTGGTGGAAGGATAAAAGCTGAATGTGGAGATTCCATATTAGATATGATATTTTTCATATTTTAACTATGGGTTTGCACTAATTTAAATACAGAAAAAATCCTTTTATATTTTATCATTTAGATTCAATTTCAATCAATCTGTGTTCTGTTATGTCTGCTTTCACTTGCCTCGTCTACATTTATTCATTTTTTTTCTTCTGCTGTTGTCGGAGTATCTGTTTAGTAGTGCGCTTAACTTCACTTCCGTTTCCGCTTTGAACGGCTTCCGTTGAGCGTTATTATCTAACTAACTAGTGGCACTCGTGCGCGTAACGTTCTTTATGTGAGCAACGAGGTCCTTTTGCTGCCGCTCGCTATCTGTGTTCCTGTATCTTTGCATCTGATGGCAAGGATCCATCCACCCAGTCTCAGGCAGCCACTCTCGGCAGCGTCAGTGTTTGAAAAATTTAATTACAAACTCTCTGAGGCATTATTAGAGAGATAACAGGATAATAACGATGGAGCAAGGACGTCGTTGTCAGTCGGCAGCTGTGCTCCAGATTTTTTTTCTTCCTTTTTTCCTGCTGCCTTCCCTAGCCGTCGTCATCCTTTATAGGCCGACCGTCTTCCCTCTCATTTTCCATGGAAATTTTTGTTTACTTTCCTTCCGTCCGCCTTTCAATTAGTTGTTGAGACTAGACTGCACGTGACAAGGCTTTTGCTCCTTTATTCCGTTATCCTCACGAACTATAATTAAAGACACTTCATTTTATTAAAATATTTGTATTGTATATTTTTTGACCTGCGTTAATTATGCATTTAAATATGAAAATATGCCACTGGTCGCGAGCTATCAAGTATGCATTTAATTGGCAATCATATTTCAATTAATTGCTTATCAGAAAAAATATGGTTCAACACCAAACACAATCTATTAATATGCATTGCGTGTTTAAAGCATTTCGTAGGAAAATAAATAAATACTTGGAACTACCATATAATATACATTAATTTATTTAATGTTATGTATATGAAAACAAATAATTAAACTTTCCGTTCATGGAAGGCTTGATAATATAGTATTAATATTCTTTATAAGAAATATTTAAATATATATAAGAGCATTTTATTTTGTTTAATTTTTGTTTACAAATTTTTTCGCTATACTTTAATGTACTTACAAGAAAATAAAGTCCTGAAGCTCCTTTATAAGTCTTATACGAATGGTATTACGTATACATCACGTATACGTAATATCAAGCATATATATTACGTATACGCACCGTGGAACCTTAATCCATTGACAATAATTAAAGGCTTTATGTGAACTTGGATTGTTGTTGTATAATGTATAAAATAGCAGCAAAGGGCCCACTACATAGTTCAAACTATATTTACTTTTTGTGCCCCTGCTCCATTCTTCACTAATTGCCCCCGTTTTGCTTCGTAAACATCAAAATAAAAAAGGAATATTGTTTTCAATAAAAATGAATTCGCTTGTAAAATGTTTTGTTTTGTTTGCCGCCAATAATTGAATTGAAAGCGAATGGCACAGCGAATTCATTTCAATTTATAGTTAATTAATAAGTGGCAATGATAAAGCTCTCTCCATGCAAATGAAAATGTATATTTTTATTCCACTTTCGTTCATTCGAGAGGGCTAAGCCTGTAAATTGTTAAACAATAAACGAAGCAAAAACATTGCACACTTTCGGTTGTAACAGCTGAATTGAGGTTAAGCTCTTGTTATGAAATCGAAAATAAAATGCATACTCATAACTACTCTTCTCGCTGGGGATTGGGAAAATTTGTGTTACTGAAAATCGATTACCAATAAATAATTTAATTGGATTAAAGGTAGGGCAAGCTACAATTCAGTTAAATATAACCTTACAGCTTAATCAAAGCCAAATTACATCCGTTCCTTGAGGCTTTCTCTATAATTAACTTATAAATCCAACACCAAGTTAAAATAAATACTGGAAAGGATTTCCCCGCCCCTAAAAGCAATATGTAAAAAAGGTAAACCCGAAAAATAATTTCCAAAATACACGCCAAGCCAAGTTAAACAGAACAGGAAAAGACAAAGGAAAACAAAATGAGGAAAAGACGAGGCTCTCGCCTACTAATTGCTTAAGAATTAGCTAAACTCCAAGGCATTAAGTCAACTGCCGGGGTAAGCAAGAAAGAAAATTAATTAAAAAAGTTATTTCGGTCGGAATTTAAAAATTCATTTTGAATTTGAGAACAATTTGGTGTACTGTGAAAACTGTTTGACCAGCTGGCACAACCGCCTTTTCCAGGGGTACGGGCAGCACAAGCTGTGTGTATAAAGGGAGGCGAGGATGTAGCTGGGGCCGACAGTAAACAAATTAGCTCCAGTTCGCAGGCATAAAGAAAATGTATTGAATATATGCCAACGTCAGCTGACGCTCCCACAAATGCAACAACAACAGAAAGAGCAACAAAAAGGCACAGGAAACTCAACCGCAATGCAAAGCATAAAAAATGCACTGAAAATCGCCAGTAAATTGTGCAACATCTGAGCCAAATAAATAACGGTAACAATATGTGGGTTTCGAATCGGTTGCAACTGAAAATTAAATACTCTTAAAGTGAGTCCTATATTAAAAGATATTTATTTAAATAAATATACGGATTAGGCCCTTCTAGTAACATGTTTGGGGACCTGGCACTCTGAGTACATTATTTTAAAATTAAAATTAAAAATCCTTTATAACTCTCATACGAATGGCATTAGGTATACGTAATATCAAGCATATATATTACGTATACGCACTGTATTTATTTAAATAAATATACAGACTAGGCCTTTCTAGTATCATATTTGGGGACCTGGCACTCTGAGTACATTATTTTAATAATAATATTATTTTATACAAATTATATAGACACCTCCATTTAAAAATATAATACGAATTTTTAAAGCGTTAAGATTTGTATCTGCAGATAGCTGTTTCTAGTATATTACTATCACCCTTTGAGTACATTATTTTAATATAAGTATTATTTTATATCAAGATCTCTAGTCTGCAGATAGTTATCCTAGAAAATATTTGTTGCAAAAAACAGACAAAAAGACAGCTAAGGATTTAAGTCAGAATTATGTATTTTAATTAATTTAATCCATCTTTTTAAGGGTATAAAATAGAACACCAGAATTTAAATTTTTTTGGATTCTATTATTTGTTATTTATTTTTTAGTTTTACCAACGGTGCTCTCATTTCCGAATATATTGCATTTTTTTTGTCATTATTTTCTTCACAATAATGTCATTCAGCAAAAAGCTCTATATACATTTTTAAACTATACTAAATTAATATTAAACAATTATTATTCGCCCAATGCCTGTATAGTTTTAGCCATATATTCCTAAAAATAACATTTTATAATTGTTAAATAAATATCAATATATTGATCCAGGCTCTATTTAAGTATTAATTTAATTTATATTCTAAATTCGCACGTCAAAATGATTTTAATATTTCGACATTGTGTGTAAGCTAAAAAACAACCAACTTCTTGTGGTTCACTGAACAATTTTAAGTACCATTTTGTAAGTGATTTATAGCTGTCCTAAATGTACGAGAACCGTCTTCTAGTTTCCATGGTCCTGTAAAACCATTTTGATCCCATTTTTTTTTATAAGCATTAACATAATCTTTATGGCCTCTACTCGCATTCCTTCCCCTTTTTATGTGTGTGTTTGGGTGTGCGGCCAATTAAACCCGGCCATATAAATAAAAATAAACAATTTCGGCAAACAAAGGAGAATGCAGGGAAAGAAGCTCAGCTTAGCTCACAAAATTTGAACATAAAATGAGCAATTTCCATGAAAATGTTAAGAAAAATGTGGCAAACATTTATTGTTGGAGGAGCAGAAAAAAAGAAAGGAGAATGAAGAGCATATGGAACATAATTTAGAGGGAAAGAAGGAAAGAGTCATTTGAGTACCGCCTTTTGTTATGCACAGAGAGAAAAAAAAGATAGGTGGGGAATATGTACATAAAATGTGTATTTCCGTGTACTTCCCCCCACTTTAGCACTCGGAAACAAGAGTAAACACATGTCTGCTGAAGCGCATCAAATAAGAGAAAGGACGCAGGACTCTCGCACTCGCACACACAAAGGCCACTAAAATATTATATCTAATAAACCAAAAAGAAAAAAAAAAAAAATCCGGGGGCGAGGAATGAGATGAGAAATACATAAAAGAGAGAACAATAACAAAAGACATCAATCATAAGTCAGTGGGAACACGTCTCCATAATCTTTCAGCCCCATCCCGCCATTCCACACGACTTTTCTGTGTGTGTTTATGTATATTTCTAGAGAAGCATTGAAAAATTGTTCCCAGCCAGGCCCGACTGCCCATTGGCATTGGGAGCTGGCTTGTTGTTTGTTTTTCTGTCGTGAAACATCTTTTTTCCACCTCCGACTGCGACTCAATCTCAGTCTGTGTCTCTCCGGCGGCATATGTTCATTAAATTTATTAAATTACGTACACACGCCACGCACAAAGGCAGCGGCAGGAAGGAAGGACTTTTGGGGGAACCTATGCTCTATCCTGTATAAGGACCCCCCCATATGGTCATGGCAGATGTTCAGACATCGAGAGCATTTAATAAAGACATGGGAGCCGGGGAGACATGGCGAAAGCTGTTGCTAAAGATGAGCGCTAATTGGGCTGGGACGGAAAATGGGGCGGGGAAATTGGTCCCCAACTAAAATGGAATTAGTTGAGACAACAAATAAAATTATAAAGAATAAGAAAACAAGCTAGGAACAACAACAGTTTTAATGAAGTCCGTTTTTAAATGGTTTTAAAAGATTTAATCTGGTATCCAGTAAGGTATATATATTCATGGGGTACTAGCTTATGTTTAAAAATGAATAGCACTAAAATAAATTCATATAGGTGCATCAAATTTTGAAGAAAACAAGTGTGTATTATTTTATTACATAAATTTGAGTCTTTAAAGTTCACAAATATATATTACTTAACACATTTTGAGCGGTTATTAAATAACATATTATTATTTATAGTATATACTTGAATCCAATCTATTATATAGATTCTTTTTGTGTTCTTTACATTTAAAACTATATCAAAATATAAAAAGCTAAATATATTTAAGTTCCCCGCATTATTTAATGGTCTTTCTATAAGTTTACGTCCAGCAAACAATTACGTTTGCAATATTTCCAAGGAAATTAAAAGATTATCAAATAATTCGCCAAGTATTCTGGCAGCTTTCGCCTTTCTCCCCGAAGTATGCAATACTTTTCACACCACGAACACTCGCTGCTGTCACTTAATTGTTAATATTTGCGAAATAAATGCCGTCGTGGCCATAAAGCCAAATCTGAACGTAAAAGCGAAGACGACGGCGCCGACGAGGACGACGAAAATCTAATCTCTGTCTCTGTCTGACGGCTGTGTGAGGCATAAAAATGTCCTTGACATAAAGATGCTACCAGAGGTAGCTATCTCCCCATCTCTCTTCTATTTATATATCCGCACAGGCTTGAGACTTTATTAAGACATTTTACGTTGAAATTTATACATATATAAAAGTGGAAAAACAACAACGAATCGCATCGTCGACTGGCGGCAATAAAGTCGGGCCAAAAACGCAGCTGAGTTTCATGCAGAAATTGTGAGATTTATGACGAGGTATATATACATACATATATACAGTCCACCCACCGACCTCCCCATGTTGTTCCATAAAGCAGAGAGAAGGAAAGAGAGAGAGATAGGGAGAGAGAGAGATACAACAGCGACAAGGTGACTGCCGCAAGTGCGGTTTAACTGCCAGGCCAGATATCCCAGGACCCAGAGCCCAGATTCCAGTCCCTCTCCCCGTAAGCCCGTAACCCCGTAACCAGAGCAAACAGAAAACATTTGCCGACTTTCGGGCGTCTGGCGCTATACAACCGTCGGCTTGTGTTTGGGCCCAGTTTCCATAATTGGGCCAAGTTCCCAGGCCATGTCTCTCTCCCTGCGAAATTCTGTTGAATTTGTGCAAGAGAAATCGCTGGAAACGTTTCAATTTGCTGCCCAAAATAAAAGTGAAAGGATAGTTGCTTCTATACTGATTTTTGCAATACTTAAAGGGAATATATATGGGTATTGATTATTGAAAGGTTTAGTTAAAAAGAAATGCGAAAGGGAATATAGTAGTTTGCTTGTAAAATAAATATGCGCCTTTGATAGCCAAGAAACAGAAATATAAAGCGTTTGTTTAATATTTAGTTACTAGAAATACCCAAGTCACATTTCATTTTAATAAAAAATTGTTCTGTATATATAAAAAAAGAAATAAATATTGAAATTAAATTAAGTCACTTTAAGAAAAGAAAAGTACTTTACCATAAAGCACTTAAATGGATATGGAGGAATTGAATTTATGAATGAATTTATTAAACAATTTCCAGAATAAAAATCTGGAATATCTATACCAGAAATTTCCTCTCGAAGACATTGTTTAAAAATCAATATGTTATCCCTTTAACCTTTTTCCCCCCCTTAGCAATTTATTGTCACGTCCAACGCGAAAACATAAAAATGAAAAAAGAAAATGTCTGGAAACCAAACAAACGCTCGCCACTTCCGTTGAGGTCCAAATAAGTATTTCTGACAGCGAATATATTTATATTTAAAAATCTGCAGAATATTCGCAGCAGCCATAAATGAATTTCATTTGGTAAAATGCATAAAACATAAATCAATGCCGTTGGGGTTGGAGGCCTAAACACAATGCCTGTCCCGGCCTGTCCTGTCTGTCTGTCAAATGCACTCAGCGCTCGGCGCCGACGAAAATTTAAATGGTCAAAAATAAATACGTATATACATATATGGGGGAAATTAATAAAATATTTAAAATGCAAGCAGACCCGGACACAATACAATTTTAGCCGACAATTATAAGCATATTAAACTATTAGGATTGGCATTAGTGTGTGTGTGTGTGTATTGGAGGGGTTAAAAATCTGACGCAACTTTATTATGTAGGCGCAATATTTGCATATCAAAGCTGCTAATAGAGAGACACACGGAGAGTGTGTCGGTGTGTGTGTGCGCAGAGATGTGTGTGTGAGTTCATTGTAATATCCTGAAAGTCCTGGCCCCGTGCGTGTGTCTGTGTCATAAATGCGTTATTTATGAGGCATATTAACAAGCGACAAACGACGGCGACGTCGACAACGACAACATAACTCATACGCACTGTGTTCTGGAGCACATTTATTGTATTCAATTATTGATGTAGTTCAGTTTAGCAAGTGCAGATATTGGCCCAGGCTTTAATATCCTGCTTGCAATAACATATATATTTATATTCTGCAGATAACTATTAAAGTTTTTGGCCAGCTGAAATATTCATGCAAATAAATACGATATTAATATTTGATGCAAAATAAATAATGTGTTTGTGTTGAATAACTGAAATTTGGCATTCTTTGTTAATGTAAATAATTTATTTACCAAAAGGCATTTAGTATTACATTCTTGAATTCATAGAAGTTAGTTAAATATATCAAAGTAGATAAGATAGATTTCCTATTAATGTAAAGATATATCTTAATTTTCTTATTTTTATATCCCTTTAAATCAAATTAAAGGCAAACAAAATCCCTCCAAATCACCGTGAAATCTCCAAATTAAATTCCATTTCATTCCGGAATAACAAATCTGGGCATTTTCACAGTCTTAATTCAATTTAACAGCTTTGCAACCTTTTCCCTTAATATTATCATTTTGTTGTTGAACCAACTGCTAAAGGGGAAAATTGCTGATAATATTTGTGTTATGCGAACAGACAGAGAAAGGTGAGTCACAGACAAAGATTGGCATCAAGAGATACACTCCGGGAGAGCGAGGAAGGTCCCAGTGACTGGTCAGAGTCATAGGACACCTGCAGATTGTGTGTAAAAACAAAACGCAACCCTTTTTGATAAGCGGGCGACGGTTTGACCAACAAGAATAAAGGTTTAAAAAACGAATCCTTGTGTATGCCCAGCAGAGGGGGTTTTACCTGTATTTTTTTTTGTCGACATATCCTTTTAGCCTTTTTGCTGATTTCGGCCACATTGTCTATTACACACGAATTAACATGAAGCCCGAAAATAAACAAAAGTTGGTCGGGGAAGTCCCATTCAATCCGTATCTGCACTCTCTCTGTGAATATATCCTCCACAACATGTCAACAGCTTTGTGTGTTTCTCCTCTCGATATCTTTCGATTCTATTCTGATTTTTTTTATCCTTTCTTTATAACGGATTTGGCGTATTTCTGGTTTTTGTTTTTGTGTATTTTATGTGCGAGTGCGGTACACAATATTTATTTGACAAAAACCTATGGCAGACCCGAGATAAGCACACACACCATGGAGACCAGTGAAGGATTTAAATGCAACTGTAAATCGAATATTGGCGGCGGGTTTGTATAGGATATTTTGGGAATTTCACATCCTGCCAGTGGGAGCAGATTTTGCAGACGGTTGATTTTTGGCGGTGCTTTAGCGGTGCAGCTGCAGGTGTTATGAGCTTTTATTTGTTCCTATATTTTATATATTTCCAGTCTTTTATATAGCGGCTAGTTGCAGCTTTGCTTTCCCAATATTTAAGACAAACTTTGCTGCCAAAAATGTAGCCAAAAAAAATTCAATAAGTGACCATTTAGAAAGCTAGATATATATTTATTTCATGACACCCAATTCTGGATGACTTACAGTTGAGAAAAATAATTAGATTTAAATAAACAACAAGATAAATAAAGCTCTGGCTCTTATCTGCAAAGAACTCGTATTTTAATCAGCTTATCGCCTTGCTTATTTCTGGCCATGTGTGATGGTCTGTCAACTGTTTTTAATACATCACAATTCGGCCCGAAATGGCTAACGAACTGCATGACAATGTCAAATTTCGAGAGCAACAAACAATAAATTTTCACGAAAATTGACAACATCAAATTGATGGGTCGCAGCCATATTTGAAGGGACACAGACACACAGAGTCGATGGAAAACAAACGAACACAGTTAAGGATAACAATAAAAAACGGGAGCGAGTCCGGGAGCGAAACCATCGCGTGTCAGTAAAGATTATGATAGGATATATTATACAACAAGAGCAAACAACAAGAACAGGAAGTCGGGCAAACAGAATCGAACGTCGCACAATTTGAGTGACATGTTGGCAAAAAAAAAAAAAAATAAATAAAAATCGTTACTGAAAACGGGAAACTGAAAAAGCAACGAGAAACCCAATATATTTATATGAATTTTTATCAACAATTTGAAGCGAGTGAACCGAACGACATTGTTGGAATATTGTCAAAGTTTATTGCATTTATCAGTCATATAAAAAATATTAATGAAATATATATGGAACGTATACAATACACCATTTTGTTTCGCACTCTCAAGGGAGTCGGGAAACTCTCCGAGTAATTAGTTCAGTTGAGGAGTTTTCCCGACCCAGGCGAAAAGCCAGACAAGTGTCATTTATGTGGCCCATGCCCTTGATGTCTGGCTTCTGGTTTTAACAACAGAATGCAAATCACTGCGGAGCAATTAAACCGAACCAAAGTCGTCTAGCCGTGCAAAATGGCCCTAAGGATGCTTTCGGTTAATTTGTTATTTAAACCCGTCTGCCAGTGTGATTTTATGTATTTCCTTGAAAGGCCTATTCTGTTCAAAGTGGCCTTTAAATGATGGCCTTCTAAATATAAGAAAAATATTTATATTTCAATTTTATTAGAGCTTATTTAATAACAAAAAGCTTCAACGCTCAACTTGAGTTGCCAGCTTTATAATTAACCATTTTTAATCTCATTTTTCCAGTCATTACGCATTTAAATGTATTCGAAAGCCTGTTTTTTTACGAGCCAACCAATTACGTTGAATATAAATCCCCTGCAATTAAAAAAAAGGAAAAAAAAAAAACAAGAACAAGGTCCAATACTCATCCAACTAATTAAAGCTGACGCAATCCGGAGATAAGACCAAAGTCGACTATTTCCTCGTTAACGTTGTATTATTTTTCCCCGACCGCAGTTTCCCGTCAGCAGCTGCGCAAGGCTTCCCATAAAAATCAGGAGAATTGGCTCATGTTACGCTTTAATTAGTATTTAATTACTCAATAATGCAAACCACGCGTCGTATGAGCAATATAATTTATTTCGTAGGCGCCCCCCACACACGAACGCGTGAGAGGAAAGCCGTATAAATTAATAAAACATCAACGGGACGCCATTAATTTGATTTCGTACAAATATTTTTTGCGTGAGCAGTTGCTGGTCAGAAGTTAAACGATCCTAACTTTCGCAACCTGATGAGAAAACACGCAATTGCGGAAATGGGGGTTCCCCCCTACCTTCTGGACATGCCAGAAGTCGTAAAAGCACAAATCTCGTTGGCCGAAAGTCGAAAAAGCAAACGCAACACAAATTGATTTGGACATTCTCTGTTCTTGTGGCCGAAAAATAGTCTGTGAAAAAAATAGGAGAGAAATTTAGTTGTTTCTCAGCGTTGAAATAAATGGAATTTCTCGAATTAATTAGCAAATGGTGAAGGCAGTTAAATGAGAAATGTGCCGCCGGCTGCGTGTGTTGCTTCCATAAATATTCGGCCCAGCCAATAAAAGGTGGAGAGCTCGGGTCTGATATAAAATTGTTCAGTTTGCGAGTGTTTGGCACGCAACGCTCTGTTTTCTTTCGATAGCCAAGAGTCGAAAGTGTTTTGGCATTTTGCTCTTGGCTCGAAAAGCATTAAAAAGGTGGACAATGTGTTAATTGCTTTGGACACGTCGTGAAGAAGAAGGTGGTGGTAGTTCCAGCCAGGAGGATGGTCCCTTTGGGGTGGCATTAATTTTAGATAACAACGAGGAGCCCAGGAAAATTCGATATGGCTAAAAGCTTTAAAATGTTTAGGTATAAATGGTATAAAATGTTTATATATATAGGATATGTTTTTTTTTTACTATAACGGTGGTAGTAAGGAAAGTACAATTTATTTTTCCGACCTTAAAATACACACGAAATATAAGTAAAAAAGCATTGCCTACTTTTAGGTTGACAACTAGGGCATAAGTTAGTTAGGACTTTATAAATAAATCTATATTAAAGTTTCTCTATGGCAAATTATAATTTAGCGCTAGGTCATAAAAATATCCCTTTTCTGTAGTTTATAATATGAACCCTGTTCTTTTTCGATCCCATTCCTATATCTCTCCCAGAAGCAAACACTTCAGTTTTCATCATCCAGAGGCGCAGAGGGCAACAACTTATTTTCAATATGAAATTTTCGGCTTTTTTCCTTCTGTGTTGTCTGTTCATTTAGTTTTACGAGGCATTTGAGATTTGCATAAACAACAAACAGCGCATAGTGTGCACACGGAACAAGAGCATGAAACTGACACAACAATGCCAGTTTTGTGTGTGTTCACCCACTGAAAATCCACCCACACACGGGCCAATAGAAATTTCATGAGACCAGCCAGGACGACGACTCTGTTGGTTTCTCTGTTTCGGCAATTTTGCAGTTTGCAATTTTTGGTCAAATAGATAACAGAAAATAAATATAAATTATTACAGAGTCGTCGCAGTTGTTCCCCAGTCGGTGTTCGGTGGGAGTGGAATTGTTGCTCAGTTTTTATTTTAATATTTATACTAGGACAGTGTTGTGTGTGGTTCGACAGCGAATAAAAAATTATATACTACAAGCTACCACCGTAGAACAAGGAAATTAATATAACCAGTAGATAAAAAAAAATATTTCCTTACAATTCATTTTATAAATAATTTTTAAAATAATATTAATATCCTTTGAGCCTCTCCTCTTTGGAAGATATTAAAATGAAAATAAAATAATATACAAATTTAGCCAAAAATTGTTCCTTTTATTTTTCTCTATTCAAAAATTTAAATTCTATATTTCTGCTCGAACTTATTTGCTTCTCTTTGCATTGACTTACCTTTGTTTGAACTAATAGAATGTTTTTGCTTCAGCTCAAGTGTGCAAATTTTCTTCTAAGCAAATATAAAAAATAAACTAAAATTTTAAATTAAATCACTTGCATCGAATTTTTAACTTGACTTCAGAGATGTTGTCAATGCAAATAGAGAAAACCTGACCTGAAAAGCGCAAATATAAAAACAAATATTAGACTTGCTGGAATATGAAGAAGGAAAGCCACAATGCTTTATATTAAATTCCTGAACGACAAAATCCCGTCGGGCATATAATAAATATTTTCCGGAAAAGTGTGCTTCGCCAAGATAAGTGCAATTGCAGAAATTTTCCGCGAAAATTGACAGATTAACAACAAAGAAAAATACGACGACAGTCGATTGCAGGACACGTCGACAAAGTTACAAAACTGACCAGGAAATTGACCAAGTCCTGCCCGAGATAAATAGAAAAGGAGGGCGGAAGAACGCAAAAAAAGACAGCAAGAAATAAATAAAAAAACAAGTTAAACGAAAAAGTTCGCCATTCAAAAAGTGGAAGGGAATATTAAGGGAAATACGAAAGGTTATAGCCTTCGTCCTGGACAAAGTTTCTCGCTAATGAGAGTAAGAGTTTTTCTTATTTTGCGGTGCAAACTTGTAACTTGTCGCACTTCCTGTTTTTCCACCATCTCAGCAATCGCCTTTCCCCTTTTATGTTTATTTGGCTTAATCAGTTTGGGCCTCGTTTTCTTCTTTTTTTTTTTTAGCGCACTTGTTGGCATAAATAATTCATGAGCAAAATATTGGGCCAGCTACAGAACTTTTAATTAAATCAAAGTTGACTTTAATTAAATACTCCTTGACTGGGTTGGGAGGGCCGGCGAAACAAAGGCTGGCCCAAAAATGCTCTCGAATAAGCTATTAAGCCTTAAAGTCTAATAAAATAAACAGTAAACACACTTAATGCCTTGATTACCAGCATCAACATGAGGCTCAAAGTCCACTACCAAGGACTCGCCTCCCAAAGGAGTTCGGTCCTGTCCAAGACGGTTGCCTTGGTGTAGTTTGCCCCTCCCTCGCAAAGCTGACCTCAAAATTTGTGGGTGCTTTCGATCCTGGAGGTGGGTTTCGGTTTCGTCTTAAATCTGCCAGTGAAACACATGTTCGGCATCCGACCACAATGTAGAAGAGGAAGCTTCGAAACATAGGGCATTATAGGGAAATTTGGACTAGAGACCGATTTCAATGTCTATATATACTGAATTATTAAAGAGAAAAGATTTTAAGACTAATTTTGAGCTGTATATAAACCGTATAATTTAGTTTAGATTCTAAAAAGAAAGCATTAAGTATAATATATATATTTCTGCCCTTATGTAAAAGTAACCCAATTAAATTGTTTAAAATTCTTTAAAATTCTTTTTAATTCTTTTTAATTTAAAATCTTTTATGCGTTATATACCAGTTTGAAAAGATCAAGAGGGCGGAATTTATGTCTGGAACCGCCCAACAGAATTTACCACTTTGTTGTTCTGTTCCGTTGAGTTTTGGGTCGTTACAGCAGCAGCAGAAGGACCAGGAGCAGCAGCAGGAGGAGGTCCTGGAGCAGGAGCATGAAGTGAATTTATAGCAAATGATGTGGCTGCTACTCGACTCGACTTTCTACTCTCCGCTGCCGTTGTGGCCTGTGCGTCTTAAAGTAAAATATTGACAGTTTGAGTCGGAGCAAGTGTAGCATAAACTGCTGTCAGGGCCACAAAAAGTTTTCTATTCCCTATTTTTTTCGGGTAGGAGAGAGGGGACGAAGTCTTCTAGGAGAAGCAACAAGCAAAGCAGAAAGTAATTGCTTTCTCCCGCTCATCGTGACTTTTCGGGGTTTGTTGCGGTTGAGACTTTCTACTTGATAAACCAAAAAGCTGAGGAAAAGCAGCCATAGCCATAGCCATAGCCATTGTGTGCCATATTTAATTTCCAGACTTCAAGCTCTTACCCTACAAGGCTTTAAAGGGAACAATATGTAGCTGATTTTCCTCGGAAAATGCTTGCTTGATTTATGAAATTCTGTGAAGGAGAAATCAGTATTATTCGGGTTTCTGGGCCATCCTTCGAGGCGTTCTGTATCCTGGCCGGCCTGCTTATGCTTAATTAGTTGCTCGAACCATTTACATTTACATTTACATTGCCATAGCCCCGGGCACACGTCCATAAATGTCTAATTATTTTAGCCCAGAGTTTGCATTGTTTATCAAATTGCCAGCTGACAATTTATGCAAGTGATTTGATATGAGTATTCTCCTTCCAATATCACGTTTTGTGGACCAGCAACGCTTTATTTGATTTAATGCTAGCCAAAAGGAATATCTGCCTCCATTCATGGAAAATAATGCGCAGGAAATTGTTCTGGCTCTGGGGATAATTGAATATTGTGTACATATTTATTCTTCAGCTCCAGCTCATGATGTGTGATGATTTGAAAAGTAAAAGTAAATATTTAGAGGGTGTGATTAAGGCTTTGTTTAATTACTTGGTATCTATAATGTCTTGTGTGCTATGCCTTTGCTATATACACCTATATTTACTTCAAGAAATTTAAACACTTACTGCCAAGAGCTACTGCAATATCATTATTTTATTTTTATTTGTAGAACCCGCACTCAATGTGTCTTTCTCCATTTTCTCTTCTGACTGGGTGTTAAAGAGCTTTTCCAGTGGCCGCTTATCAACTTTTTCCACTTATATATATACGTATATATCTCTCTTCAAGGGAGAGCATATTTTCTTTTTGCCTTTGCCAGAAAGCTCGATTCTTTTTGTTTGCCAAAGGATTTATGTTTTGGGGTTATGGCGCGCTTGTCTTTGAAGCTCAGAGACTTTTCTCGTCTAGCGCGATTTTCTTTTCCATTTTTATTTTTAATTTTCTCCGGCATTCCTCTTTTTTTCCATTTGTTAGTTTTGATAACACACACACACTGACAGGGGGCGCAGTTATTAAAGCCTTTTCAAATCCTATTATGGCAGCGCTAATGAAAAGGACAAAAAGTGGAACTGCTGACTTTCAACTGTCTGGCGCTCGCTTTTGCCTTGAGGCTGTGGGTTGAGCTGGATATCCTTTGAATGCAGTTGGCTGAATGACTAATTAAGTTGCTGAATTGTGTTTAAAGGATTAAAGCGAATTTTTAGTTTATTATGCAATTAATGCAGATTTTTCAAGGGGAGTAGATATAAACTTATAGTAGGATTTCTAAAGGTTTAGGAATGCAAATAAAAATGAACAAGAAATGTTATTTTTAAGTAAATTATCAATAATATTATTTACTTTAATTTTTTTAATTTTTGAAGGCACTTTCTGCTTACACTTCTGTGCTCCTTCTTAATTTAAAAGTCTTTAAATTAATCTCTAAACTGAGCTTCACGATCTGCCTCGCATTTTGCTAATTACAGGCACCAAGATTCCTTTCTTTCCGTTTCGGTTTGCTGCAAAGACATCCTGCGTGGGCGCAAACATCCCGGAAAACATTTAACAAGCTCTTCCTACCATTCTCCCTTATCCCCCGTCATCTACATCTATGTATTTCCCTTGCCCTATGTGGCTGGGAGGACTACTTTGATAGCCGAGACTTTCTGTGTATCTGCAATAATATAATGCCATGTAATAAGGAAGTAACATTTACAAAAGCCAACTGCCTGCAACAGCCAAACAAATACTGCCGCACATGTACAGTTGTGGTCATAATTATAGCTGCTAAGAAACTAAAAGAAAATCTAAGGTTATTTCCTATAAGATTCTCTTTCTAATCCTATATATTATTTTATATATAGTATATATTTTATATATTAAAAGAATATATAAAAGTATAAAAATATATATATTTCTTAAAAGTATATCAGGGTCGGGCACCGAATGTTTAGCTCTGAGCTCGATTATCCAAGCTAAGCAAAGCTCAAACATTTATATTGTTTATGTGAGTCTAATCCTAAAATAAATAAATAATAAGTACTATTATTTTAGCCCCAGCTGTATCTGCTTCAGATGCATTTGTGTGCTTATGGAAAAGCGGTCGACGCGTGTAAATTGCAAAGAGTAAAATCTTGTAAAAGGCAAATTCCTTTCAAATGCAACCATTGCCGGATAGAGAAAAGGAAGTGGGTGCGAGGATATACCAGGGAGAACTACTTAAAGTTGCAAGCCCTGGCACTAGACAGAGAAATGGGGCTTCAGGGAGAAAGAAATGTGGTGAAATTTACACAGCGCATTCAAGTTGACTTTTATAGTATGTCATACAACAAACATCAAGAAGGAGGTGGCAGGATAACAGCACTCACACCTCCTGGTATCCTATTTTTCTACCACTCCTTCAATCATCGCTGGCAAAGGGAGATACTAAGCAAACTTTGTAGTTCTGTTTTTTTCTTGTTGTTTTTGTTGTAAGTAGAAAAACCCGTCTTTTGCCACAACAACAATGGATCTTTGTTGTAAGCTGCAAATTTGATTGAAGATATTGCAGGTGTTGAGTGGAGTGGATAAGGATAAGGATGAAGTGTGGTAGCAGTAGCAGGACGATGTCTAGATAGGAGTCTGAAATGTGGTCAGCTTGGTGCTCCTCTGGTAGCTGCTTCTCTGCTCCTTGCTGAAATTCTCTGGAGTCCCTTGGCTAACCGCAAAGTATTGCAATCTAAATTCATTGCCTTGGCCCTCAGATAATCCACAAATAATCTTAACTGAAAGATGGTACAAGAGCTGCTGCTTCATCCCATCGATTACTCACAAAGTAAACTAAGATTTTGCTATTTCAATGTAGTTTACATCTATTGGTTATGCCAACAGGGGCTTAAACTAGTTGGAAGGAGATTTATATATTTATGATTAATTAAAAGCAGTATTTAAAATATGTCTGAGGCATTCTGGTGTATTTAAGCCCTTAGGATTCCTGTTGTTTTATATTATTTGAATATGTCCCCCCAATTATTTTGACCACAAAGCAGAAGGATGTTTGTGTGGCCAGATGGAGTTGGATTCGGGAGAAAAGGACACCGAAGGGTGGACAAACACTGCACACAATGCGAGTGGCAAGCACTCCGACGCTGAGACCAGAACCCCTTTCCTTTCTGGTCCCTTTTTGCCTTTCAAGTTGGTCCTTTTCTAGCTCAAGTGCTTGCATTTTAGAACCACACACAGCCAGGCAGTCAGACAGGCAGACAGAAATAAGGACGAGCGTGAGTCGGAGTGTGTGTGTGTGTGTGCATGAGGGTGTTGTGTGAACTGGTTCTTTATTTAAGCCACAAAGCAAACAAATAGCAGAGGTATTTTTTGCAACCTGTGACTGATTGCGATTTACAAAATGAATGCCTAACACTAGTTTATCATCTTTATCTTGACTAATAAATATTCATTTAAGCTTACTAATCCATTGCAATTCGCCTCCCAACTTCTCCTCCTTCAGGCAAGTTTTAGGCAATAGTTAAAAGTACGTACAATAAAACAAGTTAAGATAAATTCAAAGAATCCAAGACATCAGGAGAAGAGGCCCCAAGAAAGAAGTTACAGCAATAGTTCCAAGCTGGATAAGCGCGAGTAGAATCGATCAAGAGGATCGCCGCCGCCGCCGCCACTGACCACCCACAACCGGAGGAGGAGTGCGAGTACCAAGAGATGCTGAGTTCGCTGGACGCGCTGGCCGGCAAGATAGCCACCGCCACACCCGGCACCGGAGCTGTGACGGCGGACAGCAAGAGCAGCCAGTCGCTGCACCATCACCACCACCACCAACATCGCCTCGACTACGATTACTCGGCGGTGGAGATAGAGCCGCCGGCCGAGCAGCTGGCCAACTCGCCGCGTAGCGAACGAGAGCGTCTGCAGCAGGCGCAGCAGGCCTATGAGCAGCAGGCCCAGGCAGAGCTGGACTTTGGCCTGGCCGAGGTGGATGCCTCCGCCTGCCACAAGCTCACCCAGCTGAAGGTGAGGGTCAGCAGTCACCACCAGATGCAGCAGCACAATCACCAGCAGCAGAGCCACCATCAGCAGCACTCAGTGAATAGGACCCTCCAGCGGCATCATCATCACCAGGTGCAGCATCACAGCAATCACCATCATCCCTACCACCGACCAAGACCCTCCTCATCCCCGCCCCCGCAGCAACAGCAGCAACAGCAGCAACAGCAGCAGCAGCAGTCATCCTACCATCAGCAACTCTCCCAGCTGGCCGCTCTGCAGGATCACCACGAGCTGCTGCAGTCCCAACAGGAGCTCTTTCACAAGCAGTTGGCCAACATGCAGGAGTTCCAGCGAGAACGGGAACGAGAACGGGAACGAGAGCGAGAACGAGAGCGGGAACGAGAGCGGGAACGAGAGCGAGAGAGGGAGCGGGATCGGGACAGGGAGCAGCGAAGCAACTATATCGATACCAGCGACTACGAGGAGTTCAAAATTCGCCTGAGGGATAGGTGAGTGTGCGAGCGATGATTCCAGAGTCCAACCTCACACTAATCTCCCGTCCTGTAATTTCATTTTATTTTTATTCATTATTTTAAATGTTATTTTCTTATTTTCATTATAATTATGTTATATATCATGACATTTAATCAATTTCCATACATCAAAGGGGTTTGCAGAGTTTTATGAAAACATTGTCCTGCTATTGTCTCTAATTTATAAATAATATGTTCTGAAAGCAATACTAACCAGCTTGTTTTTTTACACTTTATTTTATTGGTTTTAATAATTAATGTGCTTATTTTCCCAATAACCCATTATTTCTTACACTTATATTATATATTTTAAATAATGGTTACCAGTAGCATTGTATTCCTTCTAATTAAAAATATGTACAAATTATATTATAAATCTTTGAAGCTTTCAATGTAAGAGACTTCATTTAATATCTATATTTATCTTTTTAAAGGCAAATCTTAAATCCCTTCTCAGCACTTTACTCCATTACTCACACTTAAAATCCTAGTTTCACCTTTTAACACATTTAACACATGATTTCACTTCGTATAAACATTAATAATAACAGCTTTTAAGGCTTATTCTCGTTTTGTTTTCCGCAAGGACTCTATACTCAATACTCTACATCGCATGTTTGCATGCACGATAAGAAAGGATTTTAAAGTTAGACTTAATTCATTAGCAGAAATCAACTAAAAGACTTATAATTAGCACTAAAAAGCTGTGGTCAAACATGCATACATGCAAAATCCATTAAAATGCACATATATTTTGGCTTCATGCTTAAATAAACACTGAAAGACAAGTCACAAACGAAAGAATATGTAATTAAAATTGGCTTTATATTTGTAGGATTAAAAGTTGAAAATAGATTTTAAACTCGGTTTAATTTTCTATTACTTTCTTTGTTTTCTGGTTGTAAAACCTTTATAAACATATACATTTAAGCATATATTTTATTTTTATATGCTAAATACACATTTTTAATTTTCCATGGCTTTCGTGTTGTGGCATCTTCAGTGCAAACACGCCACAAAATCAAAACACTGAAGCACGCACCCCGGCAACGCCTCCAAGCATGCATGCCACACAGGACAGAAAGTCGAAAAACAAACCAACCAAAAAAGGATAAATAGAATAAAAACATTTGTAATTTTTGGCCAAACGAAAATGTCACGTGACAAATTGCCGCCAGGCGAAAATGTGCTCGAGCCAAGTAGCGAAGGGAAATCAGCTTGAGAAGGCGACTCCACCTAAAGGTGTAGTGTAGGAGGTGTAAGGAAAATCGAGTTTTCCGAGCACACATGCTTGACACGAAGGCCCGGCACACTCGCACATTTGCACTCCCGCAGACACACGACAGGCGACTTTATTATACACATTTGTTTGGTCTTAACTAATTTAATGTGTAATATCATTTGACATATTGTTTTCATGTTTCTGCCTTTGATTTGTGGCCCAGCAAAAGGGTTTCTCGTTATTTATTTCGTCTACCTCCTCGCCCCCAGACTTTGCCCTTCACACATGCATATATTTGGCGCCTACGGGAGGCGCCATTCTGACAGTTGCCACCGAGTTACCCCTAAAACCAACTCTAGTCTGGTTTACTTAGTTTTGTGTATGAGGTGGTAATATTATGCCAAAAAAGAGGTGAAAATAGGGAGAATTATTACCCTTTTAAAGCTTATAATTATCTCTATAAGTATTTAGTTAATTTCGCTTATTTTATTGTAACATTTTTAATTTGTTTTTATTTTATATATCCTATAAGAAATCTAACTAAAAACAGTAGAAATCTCTTTTAATTATTACCGAACAAGTAAAATAGATATATCTTTTAAATATTTCGGTTCTAGAAAAATAGAAATCTTATTAAAAGCAAGTATTTGAATAGGAGAAACATTAATTAATTTTTTAAAATATTAAGTATTCCTTCACCTTTTTTTGTTTTAATTGTCATCCTTTACATAATCAAATTTATATAACTTAGAGAATTTAGAGAGAGAGAGAGAGAGAGAGAGAGTGAGAAAAAATGGATTAAAAACTAAAACCACTTCTGAATATATAAAAAATATATATGTTCAAATAAATAAATCGCCATTTTCTCCTTCAAAGCCTTTGTGTTTTATACTTAAGAATAAACAAACTGAAGGAGTTATCTATATAATTTTACTAAAAGCCTGAGACCCATAAAATTAAAGTAAAAATTGTATCCTAAATGCTTTGGTATCCTAGAATTTTACCCCTACCATCCCTATCTTCCTCTGAAAGAAAACAATCACTGCGCTGCGTATATTTTTTATAACCCACTGAGTACGACATTTTATGTTTACTGCCCTCGCAATTTACAACGTTTGCTTGCTAATTTCGTGGTCCCCATTTGTTGTTCTAGGCTTGATATTTCTGTTTTATGGCTATTTTAAAAGGCTTTGACATTTGCGTGCCGGCAATTGCGGCCGAGTAATACATATACCGAATTGCGAATCGTTCATTGACTTTAAAGCGCGTGCTGCAATGCAATTAGCCCGTGGTAAATGTTGCATTTGCATGTGGCATACAATTAGTTGGGCGCCCATTCGGGTGGGGATGGGTGCTTCAGATGAGCCGGATATAATGCCAATCGTCTTCGGGGCTCATATAATAATTATCCTAGCCCCCAGGGGGGAAATCATGTGCTGAAAGTGAAATGACTTTGTCCTAATGCGCGACAAAAATAAACAAAATGCCATAATAAACAAAACAGATATGCTGTAGGACAGCAGAAGCAGCAACAGCAGCAGTCATAAACAAATAGAAGTGGAGAACAAAACTCTGTGAGAGGGTTTTCATTTATTTAAGTGGCCATGAGTGGGCGAGAGATGATGAGGGTCTAGGAGCTCTGGACACGTAAGCAAATAATACCTGCACATGTGAATGCAAAGGGTGTGAGCTCTACAAGATATGTAAGACTTAAAAAAAGTAGGGACAAGGCAGCAGCTTGGCTTTTGTGTGGCTAAAGCCAAAGCGACAATGTAAAGCTGAAAGCCTGAGGAGGAAAAATTAAAACCCCAAGACATTTCCAAGGGAAAATTATTTCTAAGGGCTTGCATAGGTGCAGCTGAAATTGTGAAGAAGATAATGTCTCTGGGATAGCTTTAAAAAGCTAAAAAGTATCTGTAATCCTGGAATGAATTTTTCTGTTATTTAATGTATAAGAGAATGTAATAATTGTTGCACATATCATATATATATATACATTTATATGCATTCAATCTGAAGGTCATATTTAATATTTCTCCCCCACGTTCATATTTTTCTTTCTTCATTATTTCTGCCCACGTCGAGAGCGGCTAAGAAACTCGGCTAAAAAGAATGCTGGGTTGCTTTTTTCCTTTTGGTCCTTAGGCAAAAGCATCCCATCTACACCCATATTTTCCTGCCACTTTTCCACCCCCCACAGTCTATTTATAATCCAAAGCCTGCATTGCATTTCACTTTGCAGCATTTTTCTCTGTGTTTGTTTCATTTCAATTGTTGCTGCTGCTGCTGCTGCTGCTGCTTTTTGCTTCTGTTGTTTGTTTATCCAGCACAACCAACTTTTCTTTATTTTGTGGGCGAGTGTATGTGTCAGTGTGTGTGTGGGTGTGTGACCCAGGATAGCTAATTTAGCTGCCGGCTGAGGGACATTCAAGGATAACCCAGTGAGTAAGCTTAGCTCTCGCGACTTGTTCTATGCTTTTGTTCTGGGGAAATCGAAATCCAACGAGAGAAGGGAGTGAGAACATGCATTTTTCTAGACACTGAACGAAATATCTAGTAAGATATATAGGGAAAATATATGTTTTAAAGGAATACCACTTACAAATTTTTATATTCCAAGAGTCTAAGATTTTAAAAGAATTCCAAACGAAAAAAAAAGATTAAATGGAATTTATTTATTAATTTCAATTTCTTGAAAATCAAGAGAAATACTTCAAAGGATATTTTATATATTTAATCATAGTAAATTAATTCTAAAAAAATTTAATTTTCGTTAAAAGAATTCTTACATTTATGAATATATTTTTTCCAAGTGCTTTGTAACAGAATTTGCATTCGTGTGGGAGACAGGACGCGTCAGATGTTCTATGTTTGCCATTTGCATAGTTGCAATTTGAGCTCAGCTGAACCTCCATTAGTATTAGTCATGTGTCTGTGTCTGCATACTTTTCACCTTTATTGTTTTATGAAAATTGTGTATGCAAAAAATATGTTAAATATTTGGCCGAACGGCTGTGTTGTCAGTAGTTGGCTTGGGTTGAGAATTGCATCTGGTTTGATATTTTCAAAATGTGTTATTTAAATAAAAATTGGAGTTGCATATAAATGACATGCATGAGTCTTGTTTTTTGTGGAAAGAGAGCGACTTTGTGGAAATATTTAAGTATGCATAAAATTGTGAAGAGACAGGCTGAGTCATTTTTTCAAATTAAATTATCAAAGAAATTATTCAATGGGGTATAAAAATGAAGCCCGGTTCTTTATTTGTTAATTTAAAACATTAATAAAGTTTTTAATTCTAGACAGACAGCAAAGCAAATTAATATTTCATATTCTAAATATTGCAAATCTCTAGCTGACAGCAAATATTAATATTACAATTCAAACATACAGGCTTTAAATTGTTCACTTAATTGTATTAATTAGAAATTTCCATCAACATTTCCATCAACTCCCCTTTTAGTGGCTAATAAATTTCGCACTGCCAGAATATAAATATCACCATAAATGTAAGCCAACAATTTGGATTACAAAATATTTTATTGGAGCAATGTCTGAAAAGGGGGAGAGACCCCTCCAATTTCTGGCTCACTGCATAAATATTACATTTCCAATTTTAATGAGCGGCAATCAAATGAACAAATAACAAACTTTCAACCGGCAAAATACATTTTGTGTAATTTGTTAAGCAGAAACCAAAAATTAATAGGGGAATTCAGGCAGGGTCGGCCGCTTGGTCTTTTTTTTTATATATATTTCCCCCGATTTATGCTGTTGGTTTTATTTTCCCTTATTTTTATTGTATTCAAGTGCGGTTTGTTGCCTGGAAAATAACTCAGCTCGTTAACTGCACAAATAACATGTCAGCACTTTTCCTTTTCTCTTTTCGGACCGACCCCTGGTTGCCGCAAATTTGCGGAAACCCAGCCATGGATTCAGTTCACTTTTGGTCTGGCCATCATTACTCAAGAGTCCTTAAAGTCGGGGCAAATAAAAAATAATAAAAAAAAAGGGAGTAGCACGAACAGGGGGAAAAAACACACGGCACATGGCCCTCTGAAGTGGTTAAGTCAAATAAAACAGAGTTCAGTTTGAGTTGGTTTTCTCTTTCTGTGTGTGTTTTTTAATGCCTGACCAAATGTATTAATCACACACTCGAAAATATAGAGTGGGGCACGACCCTTCGTCTGCAAAGTTTTCCTTGGGAACACACATATCAATGAACCCTCCAAATCAATAACTAAAGCAAGCCCGTCCTCTCCCCTGTTCCAAAAAAAGTACAGAAAAATTAGTAAATGAAAATGCTCGACTTTTTATTTTTGTCCATTTTGTGTGGTTTCCCTTCGGTCAGCAAATAAAATTGGAATGGCTGTGGGTTCCAAATAAAATAAAATATAAAACAATAAAAACGATGGAGCGAAAAAAAAAGACAAATGTGAAAAGTGAAAGCAGTGCAGTAAACATTAATAAAACGGCCACCCTTGGTATTCTATAGTTTTTTATTATGTTTTTACATTGATAATTATAAGGGTGACTAAAAAATTATGTATTTAGAATAATATATTTATTTTTATTATTTATTATTTAGAAAATAATAAAACTTATAAATAACATCATTACAAGAGTAGTCTTGTATTTAAAATCTAACAAAAACAGCTCTTGACGAGGTGAAACAATAGTGACGGTGGCATAAATTTCTGATATCTATTTTTGTGACGATTAAAAGTAACAATAACCAAAAATAAATATTAAATAATTTATTAATAATAATATAACTAGTAATATAACATGTAATATAACTATAACTATAACTAATAATACAACTAGTTTTTAATTCGACAGTCTGGTTAAAGTCTTTAGTTTCAAGGTTTCATATTTAGCAGCTTGGTGCCGAAAGCTAATATAATACATGTAGTTCCTAAACTGAGCTTATTTTTGTTCTTTTTTTACTCCCCTTTTCTATTTCTATCGCATGCAAGCGCCTCGAAAATTGCGGTTAGTTTTCGGGTTCTCTTTTACCATTTTTTGGTGTTTGCTCTCTGCTTTATGCTCTATGTGTGTGGAGTGTTGGTGTAACTGCGTTTTGCGGTCTTCGAATGCTTCAGTGCAAAAACAAAAGCTGGAAAGCTGCGCTTGCTTTTCCCCTCTTCCGACCTTCGATATCCGCAATCCCCATTTCTTATCTCCCTACCCACTTTAACCGACACAAGCTGTGGCCCGTCGGAGTGTGCACTGAGAGAAATGTGGTTTCAAAGCCAGAACTTAAATATTTCCAGATATTTATATATTTTATTCATTTAATTTGTTGAATCGAGTGCTTTCAGAAGCATCTATATACATTATATTACCATCTTTATCCTATAGTTACCTTATAATATAATAAAAAAAGGTCTTAAAATTCTTCTTGGTGTATTCCTCCAGCTTTTCCCTATCCCTTCGCCTGCATCTGTTGGTTCATTGATTTTGGTGTGGAAATGAACTTTGCTGGTTTTTTGCTAGACCCCCTAACCTCGACCGTCCCTCCTCACCCATCTCCAGTATCTACAGTAGTTTCTTATGGGTAGTTTGTTTTTGTTAGTGGATTTTCGGCACTTTGTAAGCATTATTTGTTTTCGCCTTTATTTATGTTGCGGTCCGTTTTGTTTAGTACGCAATTTTCGGGTTTTGAGGGCAAAACGCAAAATAAATGAAAGTTGTTAAAAGAAATTGGGTTTTTCTTGGGTGTTTGAGTTTTAAATATGGGTAAAATACTCTTTATTTTTATTGCGATTTTTGCTGTTGGTTTAAATATTATTAGGGTATTATTATTAGTATATGGAAATGCAAATTATTTTCATTAAACACAATGTGTGCATTTGTAATTCCTAATAAAAGGCTTAACCCCAAGTCCGATGTCAAATAAAGATCAACATTATTCAAGCGTAAATGACCAACGCATCCACCCTTAACCCTTGACACACCCACATCGTCCTTTTATCTCCAGCTCATGACATTGATGGTGGTGGCGACTTCTCTTTCATTTGTGCAAAAACATTTTCATAAATTAAAACGGCGCGTCAGCGGCATTGCACAAAATGCCAAACACATGACGTACCCAAAACGAGTTGCAGACAAACAAACATCCACGCCTCCCTCTTAAGCCGCAAAAACAAGGCCCTGCACAGCAAGAAAAAAGTTATTTTATTTTATATATAGCCTGTAAATCAATTCTGTGTGCATACAAAAATATTTAATTACTAACAAAGGTCTTGTAAATGATTAAAAATAAGTTGTTTAAAGTGTCATATTTTCAAAAGGCAAAATACCCTGGTGTTTGTGTAACCCCAATATTTTACAACGTTTTTTTAAGACACATTTTTACAACATTTTTTTGAAGAGTTAAAAAGTTGCACTTTTTTTCATGTGCACCTGAGTAAAAGCCTGGGAAAACAATAAAAACAATTGCTACCACATCTGATCCACACTGGCCTCTTGTTTTTCGTTATTACCTTGGAGATTAATTAATTGCGAAGCAGAAATATGCTACAAGTTCAGGCCTTAACCCCCAGACCTCGCTCTCCCATTTAACCCATCGAGGCCTCTACAACTGTCAGTCATTTCCTGTGTTTGCCTCCCACTCGCTTTAACTCTTATCCTTGCATTTATGAGTCGGAATAACAAAAACAATGGGGACCCGACCCCTTTTTTTGGGGGGAAAAAAAGAGGCAACAAGGAACATCCATGGTAATTTTCGGGCTCGTTTTTGTATGGCTCTTTCCCCCTTCATCAGGACCCCTTTTGTTTATGGCTTTTTCTTTTATAAAGTGGAAAATTGCAGACAGCATTGTTTGTTATTTATTGCCATTTTGATATGAAACCTTTTTTCGGCCGTTGGCTCGTGCCTCTAGATGCCATCTTTATGGGAGGTCTATGGCTATATCCTGCCTGCCCTCTGGCTTGTCATAAAATCTATGTATTATCGTCTATGGTAGATTTTATTTGTATCAATATCGTAAGGGCAATAACAAGTCGTTGGGAAGGTAAACAAATGTGTTGAAGTATTGATTAAATGCAAATAAAAGAAAAATCGTAATACTGAGAACAATTGTTTTTTTATCTCTCGAATCCCTAAACTATCTTCTTCGAAACCCAATAATTTATTTAGTTTCTAATCCGAATCACTTGCCCTAATGATTACCCGGCACCACCTTCAAGTCGCTGTGCTAACTCAATCAAGGATCTTGAAAAATCGCACTGCCAACGCCCTTTTTAACCCGAGGAACATTTTACCTTGTCAACCCATTTTAGCGTTGAAATCAATTTGACAAAAGCCACATAAATTTAAATAAATTGCGGCTACACATAAATTCAGACATTGAGCGTGGCACAAATACGAAGGAGGCCGCCACCAGGAAGAGGCGAGTAGCAGTCATTTGCCATTGGCCGGGCTAACAAAAACAACAAGAAAAAAAAATGGCAAACAAGCCACCGAGCTGGGGCTTTATAAACCAAAATACAAATAAACTTACCCGAGGACGACTCAACTAACAAAGCAAACACAACGGAGTAGACCAGCAACACAACACAGAAAACACAAAAAAAAAAAAAGGGCTAAAACGAGAATCTAAGCGGATGGAAGAAAAATGGCAGTGGCACTATGTAAACTAAGGGGTATAGATATATACACCACCACCCCAGATCGGAAATAGAAACAACAAATACAATTTGAGCTGAGAAAATCAAAATGAAGCATAAACAAACACAGGCCAAAAGCAAATGGAGCCAATAATAGAAAAAGTATCAGGAAAATAAAAAGGAAAACAAAATATATATACATAATATAGTATAACAAGTAAAGGCGATTTCCCGAGCATAGACACAGGGATTGATTCCAGTTTGGTGCTCCTAGAGGGGAGCAAACTGAATTCAGAAAAGTGTATAAATGAAAAGAAATCGAAACCGATTCGAATCGAGTTTTTGGGCGGAGAAAGGAGCAAAAACGATAAGCAGCAGGAGCACCAGAAGGCATCAAACACAGCACACACACACTATTTTATTGTGGAGCCAAAATCGAACCCAGAACCCGCCAGCATAAATGAATCCTAAGCAGGCAAGTGCACAGCACAGTGGGTTAAGCAGGGGTTTTTGTAAATAAAATAATAGATATATATAAAGCACTGGTGAAAGATACTAATCAAACATCAGTTATATATTCTTTAAGGCAAGTTGTTTAAATGCAATTCTAGAAAACACAAGGGTTTCTTATCAGCATCAAGTTCTTGTTGCACTATAATTCCCAACAAATATAGTCGCATTTTTCTTAATTGTTTTAAATAAGCTGGTTATAGTTTAAGTCCACCAGAAGCATTTGCTAAATAGTAACTAATATATAATGATTATATTTTGTTAAATTATTCCCGAAACGCGTCCACTGTCTTCTCAGCCATCGACGCCGGCTACAGCCCCTTGGGGAATTCCTGTTCCGTCCGGGAACGTCCTGCCACGGCTTGGACGAGTCCTGGACTCTTAGCCTCGGTCTGTTCTGTTTTGGTCCCGGCCAACAGGCAAAAAGGGCTTTTCATAATATTTTTAGACATTTGACTTTTGATTGAGCGCATTACACGCCATTCGAATGGGAGGAAGTCTTCCTTTGCAACGAAGTACGGGCTTACATTTGAACTGAGGCAATTTATTTGGCCCGCATTTGGCTTGGCTTGGCAACCTTGCCGGCCATAAAATTAGATTGTCCTGGCTTATGCAAAAGATTTGGCTGGCTGGCTGTTGCTGCCTGTCACTGGCATTTTGGCGGCGTAGATTGGCACAGTATTTTATTGAAAATCTAAGTCAAATATCTAAACGGCGGTGTTTTATTACCTGTATTCATCTCGCTCTCGCTCCTTCGCCATCTTTACTGACTTAGCCATGTTTAGGGAATGTTTTACATTGGGGAAACTAAGTCAGATGACTTGGGCAACTGTTGGAGAGCTTACTGGGATGAAGTGGCTCTTGCGGCTCCATTTCTGGTTCGGGTTTCTGAGGTGGGTTTAACTGGTTTTAAATCTTTGGATATTTGCACAAATGAAACTTCGCCTCGGGAGGTAAAAGTATCTTAGGGGTTTTGTAAGCGGATACTTCGGGAGTTTGGTTTTGGACATTGATTTTATGGAAATATATGGAGGATGGGGGAAATAATAAGAATATATTCGAATAATTAAAGCAGTTAAGCTTCACGAATGTGATATATTTTCCATGGCTTGTTCTTCGACTTAAAGAATCAAACTAATAATCCTTTTTTTTATATATCTGCTTCTTAAAGTTAACCTCTTTTATTTATACTCATAAACTCTATAATTTATCCCTTTCCTTTTAAAAAAACCACCCATAATAAACCCTGAACAAAAAAGCCGGCAAATTTATGACAATTTATTGTCGGCCTTAACGAGTCGCAAGTTGGCTTAAAGAAATTAAATTTTGGAAAAATACAAACTCTTCACTCCCTTCCCAAATACTCAGCCTTAATTCGTCAGGCAAATTACGAGCAAATCCGGGGAAATTCTTCAGTAAGCAGTGAAAAGTAAAAGTGACAGTCGCGCCTTAATTTTCAACTTTCCTTTTGTGACTCCCGCGCTTTTCCACCAACCCCCACAATTTTCGGTTCGCCTTCGGTTAAAAAGGGGCCTGTCCTTAAAACGTTCGCTGTGACTTTTTATATATTTATTTTATATTACAAACGTCAACTTCGACGTCGCTGACTGACTTCCTTCCGCTTAGCTCATTAAACACACAGAAAAAAGCAAAGCGCCCCCCGAGCCACCCCCGACCATGCTGTCTGTCTCAGAAATAACTCTCTGTGAAATTCTCTTTCTGTTTCTGAGACTTTTCGCAAACGAAATGTGAAATGGGTTTTCTTTTTTTGTTGGTGATTTTTTTTTAAGTGCGAATTTTCTGCTCGTCATAATGGCCGCGTTGAAGGCACCCCTGGGAGAAAGCCCGGGCCCTTCCTGATGCCACCCCTCGGCATATTTATTCGCCGTGTTTATGCTTTGCCCGAGATCCCCGCTTCAATCCCCTTAATAATTTTATTTGTTTGCTTAAAAAAGAATTAAAAGAGGTTTTCGGTTGTATTTTATTTTTTATGTGAATTTTTTTCCTTCCTTGTGCTTTTTTATTTATGCGAATCGTTTTTATGTGCGTCTGCGGTGGCGGCAAATCATCATGAGAGCCTGAGAGGGGACGGTGGAGGCTGAGGGAGAAACTTGAAAGGGAAGCATTACTTGGCAATTGTTGACATTTACATTTTTGGTTATAATTCAGAGTTTTATGTGGCGTATAAAGAGCAATATATGCGGCTGCCTTTGCGGTGAATGTTTTATATTTTTGTTTGGAAGGTGCGGTGCTTAACTTGCGGAAGATCGAAAGAAATTATAAATAAAGAGCTGGATTGGTTTTGGGTTTTTTTAATTTAATTTTACATAAATTTTTAACAATTTTAAGATCAGACGTTCCAAAACCCTTTATTGAAATATTTAAAATAAGTAGAAATACTTTAGATCTTAAAAGGTTGAAACTAAAAACGAAAATAGTCGACTTTTAACCAAATTATTTTAAAGAAATGCACAAAATATTTCTTATAATATTTAGAGCTGGATTTAACTAGGGTTTGGTCTTGGATTTTTAAATTTAATGTAACAGAAATTGTTAACAATTTTATTAATATTAGACTTTCACAAAACCGTTTATTTAAATATTTAAAATAAGTAGAAATATCTTAGATTTTAAAAGCTTGAAGCTTAAAACGAAAATACTGAATTTTTACCCACAATTATATTTAAGAAAAGCACAAAATATTTCTTAGGAATATTTACCTATCTGTTTCTTTCTGTCTTATTTTTTCTTTGGTTCTTTTTTTAGATTTACTTGAGTTATTCTTTTCAAAGATTAATTTACTTGTCAAGTGTTTAATTTTTTCCGTTTCTACTTATTCCGTCAATTCATTTCTTTCACCCCAATATTCTAACAACCTAAATCTTCTTATTCTTGCGCCTGCACTTTAGCTTTTAAGTTTTAAAAATAACAGGACGCACCTTTTCTCGCAGGCAGGATTTTAAACTACCCTTGGTGAAAGTGCTGCTTACCCACACATCCCCCAATTGTAATCCTCCCTTCCATTAAATGCTTCCACCACCGAGGAGCGAAAAAGTTCCCGTTCTCGACATCGGCGCATAATTGATGCCTCCGGGGAGCTGTGATAAAAACAAATCAGCGGCAACCCTATATAGGGTTGCCACACCCACACACATAAGCAGCTGTTTTTACCCCACATCCTCCCGCGTGCGTGTGTGGTTCGCTTAATATAATTCACACCATTAAACCGAGAGCTGCGGCATTTTGCCCCTGTTAGACATAAATTTTTATAGACAATGCACGGCTCCCCTGCCTCCGCCACCCCCTCGAAATATGTTAAGTGAGCCGGGGAACTGGTCGCTTATCAACTTTGTTCTTCCCTTCTGTCTACATTTGGTTTTCCACATTTTTTTTCGTTCCTATTTTTTTTTGCTAAATTTTTCCTAGACTTTTTAGTTATCTGAGGGGAATATTACGCCCGGAGTTGAGGCTGCTGCATTGCCCTTTGGTTTAACCCTTGAGCCACATGTGGCGCGTTGGCAGCCCTTAGCCTTTTAGCTTATCAGAGCGCGTTTATGCCAAAACACCAACACTCGGCGCTGGGCGAAACCATTTCGATGCTACTGTGCCACTGAAAATACAGTGGGTGCTACAAAACAGATGAGTCAAGTATGAAAATCTTATAAAGTAGTTCTAATAGTGGGTATTAGAAATAATTATAGATAACCTTAAGTCATGAGGGTCTTAAGTTGAAGTATAAAATATAGAAGGACTGAGTACAAGTAGCTATAAACTGTTTCTTTATAAAAGAATATATATCTTAAATATTTAACTATTAATTTTGATGATTTTGAGAAATCAGTTTGTTGCTGAATTCTTACTTGGGAATTTTTAGGTATGTAGTAATTTCGCATCAACTATGTACGTGTGACGTTGTGCTCTATGCCATGAAAACTAGGTACTGTAGTAGTCCAAAAAATTATATTAAATTAAACTATTTGCTTAATTCCACTGTGCGTAGACTTTTGGTTTTGCAGGTAGGCGCCAAGTGAGTTGGCTTTGTTGCTGGGAGTTTGTGTGTGTTTTCGGGTGGTGTGTGTACATGGTGTGTGCTCGGGGGTGGCTATTGTGTGTGTGGGTGGTTGGGCCTGTGAGTGTGTGCTACTTAGCCTAATGTAAACCATATGCATGCCTCGTTGCGCACCCAACAGCAACAACAACTAGAGATGGAACAGCGACAGCAACAGCAACATCAAACACTTTGCTGTGCAGCGAGGCTTCTCTTTAGTGAAAATGGAGGGGAAGGTGTGTGTGTGTGTAAAAGGGCGGTGGGGGGGCCACACCTCTTGGCATACATTGACACAGAAACGGCGAAAAGTTGCGGCGAAGTATGGAAAGGGGCCTTTTTGGGGTGCAAAGTAGGTGGTTTTAGCTTGGTAAAATACCTCCTTTAGCAAACCCCAGGCCGCTTAACTCTTTTTAATTTTTTCTTTACCCCAACAGTTGAAAAATATTTTCGCCTGTCACGTGGTGCAAAGTTTGAGCTCGCTTTCAGCTTTTCCTGCACTTTTCCGCTATCCACCACTCGCGTCATCATCTGATATTCGAAAAGCGCAGAAACTTATTAGCAAAGTGCATTCTTTACTATCTCTCTCCTACCTTTTCGGGTCAGGTTTCAGTTCCTTTCACTGTATCTCCTTTCCCTGGCACTCTTTTTTTTTTGTTGACTTCCATTTTTCAACTTGTTGAGCGAAAATTAAATTTTTAATGAATTTTTCCCCAAAACGAAAAGTTTTCCCATACGTGCGGAACGTAGAGGGCAGGATTTTCGGGGGCAGAGAGTGGAACGCTGAAGGAAGAGAACAGGTTTGCTATTTTGATTTAATTAAAAACATTCTTTGAGTTGCCAAAGTGTTGCCAAATTGCTGTAAGAAATGTTTCCATCTTCTCGCCGGCTTTTTCTCGTATCCAGTTTACAGTGATTGTTCTTAAATTAGAATTTTCTATTTAGCTGAAAATAAATATACATTTTTTTTCGATTATTAGCCACAGTGCATTCATCCCATATTATAAATTCCTTAACAAGTAAAAATTAAAAAACAAATCTCCCATACCAAATATATTCTCTTTAATCGCTCTACACCCACGGTAGTTTCAATCTTGGGCCTTTTGATAATCTTTAAAGCCGTTTAAACCGTTTTGTCTGCCAAAATTGGGCAATAGATTATGTCTGTTGGAATTTTCGGAGCACCAGCTGTGCTGTGTGAGCCGCTCTCAACCCCGGCGCGACCCTCTGCAATATTCGGGGCTTCGCTCCTATTGATTTTCAATTAAAAATCCATACAAACTCTGGCAGAGGCCAATTAGCCCAGTTTGCTGCCAACGGATATGGCTAACAACAACACTTAGCCCGAAAGTAAAGAATTGCCCAAAACTTGTTGTTCTTGCCGCTGCTTGGTGCTGCTGCTGCATTCAAGAGCTGCCAGCTAAAGTTTTCCACCCATGGGGGGCGAGGAAAGACTTGCCCCATCTGTCTAACGGTGTTCTCATCGCATTTAGGCCATAATTGCAGGCAGCCGCTAATTTCACAGGCCCCAGACGACAACTTGACAGGCGTCGGCCTAAGGGGGCTGGCAAAGTATAAGGGGGGCCAAGTGTTTGGCAAACGGAATGACTCGTTGATTGACTGACTGAGTGAGTGACTGCAATGACGACTGCTCTAGGTTGCTTACTGACTGTTGCTATTGCTGTGGTCCTCAGTTTGTGGACAGGCAATGCACGGAGAGAAAAGAGAGGCTTTAATACAAATTATTTGATAAGTTTTTAAAGTAAATATGGCTTTAATCTAACCTTCATTGCTCGTTTATGCGCCAAAGTGCATTCATCCCAATTGATGCATTAGTTTTCTAACAATTAAATTAAATATTAAGAGACGTTTACACAGATGTTTTGAATGGTTAAATACCTCTATTAAACGATAGGTTTTAAGNGTTGTTCTTGCCGCTGCTTGGTGCTGCTGCTGCATTCAAGAGCTGCCAGCTAAAGTTTTCCACCCATGGGGGGCGAGGAAAGACTTGCCCCATCTGTCTAACGGTGTTCTCATCTCATTTAGGCCATAATTGCAGGCAGCCGCTAATTTCACAGGCCCCAGACGACAACTTGACAGGCGTCGGCCTAAGGGGGCTGGCAAAGTATAAGGGGGGCCAAGTGTTTGGCAAACGGAATGACTCGTTGATTGACTGACTGAGTGAGTGACTGCAATGACGACTGCTCTAGGTTGCTTACTGACTGTTGCTATTGCTGTGGTCCTCAGTTTGTGGACAGGCAATGCACGGAGAGAAAAGAGAGGCTTTAATACAAATTATTTGATAAGTTTTTAAAGTAAATATGGCTTTAATCTAACCTTCATTGCTCGTTTATGCGCCAAAGTGCATTCATCCCAATTGATGCATTAGTTTTCTAACAATTAAATTAAATATTAAGAGACGTTTACACAGATGTTTTGAATGGTTAAATACCTCTATTAAACGATAGGTTTTAAGAGGTATATATATATCTTGTATGCGCCATAGTGCATTCATCCCAATTGATGCATTAATTTTCTAACAATTAAATTAAATATTTAAAGAGACATTTACATACATGCCTTGACTGGTTTAAAAACCTCTTTTAAACGGGGGCTTGTGGGTTCAGTTTCTAAATACCTTCCCTTTTTTTTACTTACTTTTAAATAGTTTATTTTCGTTAGTGTAACGAATGCAGTCAAAACTACATTTCGGCTAGACGGCGGCGGCCTGTCAGCGAATCCAAAAACCCAGACGTTGCAGTCAGCCAGCGTTTTTTGACTGGCAAATGTTGTTTTGAACGCCAATTTCAGTGTGTATGGGTGTGTGTGTGTGTGTGCCATGACTTTAATACGGGGCCAAGAGTAAAGGTCTGCGAAATGAGGTGGAGAAAGCAAAACTTTGCAGCTTGTTTGTGTCTGCACTTGACGTTCGCCCCTGGAAGCCCGCTCCATCTTTTTGCCATTTAGCCCGTGCCACATTGTAAACGCATTTGGCCGGAAATGATATCGACTCCTGGGTTAAAGTGTGCTCATGTTGCAACTGCAACTTGCTGCTGCTACTGCTGCTGCTGCTGCTTGTGTTGCCAGGGCTGGCTGTCGTGTCGTGGTGTTGCATTTGCCGCTTCGTTGCACCGGCGATTGGCAACTGGCGGACACCGAACGGACAATGGACATTGGACAAAGGACAAGGGAGTCTGGCTTTGTCTTTAAGTGGTCAATGAGCAGAGGCGGATGGGGACTCTCCTCCTGGCCATGTTTCTGCCTTTGTGTTACTGTCAGGTGTGTGTGTGTGCTGGAATTTTGCTGTTTTTGAAAGCCTCTCTAGGGCCTCCTGTTATGCTTTAATTTAAGGTTAAATAAGCTAGAATTTATTGTCAGAAACATATGTGAGATGAAGCATGGTTTAATTCTTGCTATTTAAATTATTGCATTTAATTTAATTTCAATAGCAGATGAGTGAATAGACACAAATGCGAGAAAAGCTCATAATAATGTGCTGTAAATATATGCAGTAATCTGCAATGTTCTCTTATTCTAATTCAAATCATTTCAAAAATTGAAACAAATAAAGCGCTTTATAAACAATTTTTGGGCTAAATATAAAAGCCCTGCCATTTAATGCCAGGCTTTGTGCAAAAACTTATTTAATTATCACTTTATGAGCCCTATTTAGGTTAGCAGCTGGACACAGGCAAGAGCTTTGAGTAAACATAAAAAGGTTTCGTTTTCATTTTGGTTCTAGAAAAAGTAGTTTATAAAATACTCTTTTTTTTAGGAAGTTATAGGGAACACATCTACGTTTAATGTAAATATATGCACACTTGTGTTTGCACACGTTTCATACACACACTCGCTAGTACACACATATAAAGCTGCATCATCAAAAAAGGGCGAAAATAAAAACCCAAAAAAATGTCACGTACATTTTTCATTTCTAAAGGAAAACCTCATATGTATTTTCCCTTTCACTCTCTCCCTCAAATTTTGCCCAGTTCAGTGTGAGATTTTGCTTTTCAATGGTAGGGCTTTTCCCTCCCAGCAGCAGCCACAACAACAACTACCAGGGAAAATATGTCAAGAGTAGATGAGGATGCGTTGACGCTGGCGTAATTAGGAAACTTGCTTCCCACTTGACTTGCTTATAAACATGAAATGGAGGATGGCACAGTCTAGGGAGAGAGACACAGGATACACACTAAGACTTATCAAATGCTAAGCAGATAAAAAAGAGATGTTTAAAGAGGATTACCAATAAATTTTAAATGATTCTACCGAAGTTATAGTTCAAAATATAAATGAAGTCAAGTACAATCATAAAAATGCAGACCCAAAAATAAGTAAAATTAAATTTGGTTTGTTCTTCATAAACTGGCAGCTACTTTGTTTAAATAGGGACAAGACCCTGACTATAAAAAGAGCCACAAACAGCACAAAAAGACAACAAAATATAAAAACAAAACAAGAGACATTTTAATTGTCACATTTCCGGCTCTACAACACACATGAGACCTACAACAATAGAGGAAAAGGGCAAATGTTTTGTTGTATTGCAAATGTTTGTACAGTAGAGAGTCGATAATAAGTAGTCTTAAATATATTTTAGGTATATAATATAAAAATAATAAACATGCTTAGCAACATCTATAAAAGACACAGATTATTGAACGGATTTTAAAGTAGAAGTTATATGAATATTTTTAGTACAGCTTTTGTACTTAAAGTGAGCTTAATCTATATGAAGTAATTTGTATTTCTATTACCTTTTCGAATTATCTGCCTGTTTCAACTATCCTGTTACCACTGTAACGCCATCTACATCTCCCTGTAGGAACCTCTTGGTTTTCCTCTGTTCTTCGCCTTCCTCAGCTCACTTTAATGGTCATTTTAATTGTCTCGTTTTGTGTTTAGAGTGGAGGCCGTTGGAGCTGTGATAAAATATTTGTCTCAACCCAAGGAAGTCCTTCCCAAATTAGTTCCATTGATAGCGGGCTTTGTCCTGCTCACCGCTTCGTCCGAGCCATCATTACAAGTTATGACAGAGGGACAATTAAAACCGAATTCGGTCAGGCTTGAAGACGATAATGATGTTGAGAGCAACTAGAATATAATTATGTTAGCTGGGGAAAAACGGAAAAGATCCAGCAAAAACAACAACAACAACAGCAGCGGTAACAATAAGTGTAGGAACTTTTCCTTTTGGCCAAGCCAAATGCATGTGCTTTTCTTTTCTGTCCTGGACAATGAAAAGGCAAAATAAAAGAGGCCACGCCCCCATACAAAAAACACATGAGAACAATTAAGACTTTGCCGTCTCTGTGTAGTGAAGTTGTTGTACTCCTGATGAGGGAAGTCCATAATTATGATTATGAGTACTACTCCCCTGCCACGGCTTTTCCTTCCCTCATTATTATTGTCCTTTCACTCGCTCACTTCAAATATGGCAACTCAGTTGGTTTTAATTGTTGAGCCAGAGTCTCAGGGGGGGAGGGAGAGGGACCTGCACTTGTAGTTGTAATTGTACTCCTTTGTGCCCTTTGTTGTTCTTGTTGCTCAATTGTGGGCTGCTTGAGTCCTGTTTGAGTCCTGCCGTTGATTGCTCCATTCTCTGGTAATACCAGAGGAATCAGGCTTTTAAACGTTTTGCGTAGCTCCAAAGATATTGTCGGAGTCGGAAGTAAATACTTTAATTTGAAGAAGCATTTTATCAGTTATATCTTATAAAAGGAGCCTTAAGATATTACAATTCCTACACACCCTTGAAGCTCTCTTAATAATCTATTCAACAAGTTAGCCCCAAGAAGTAGGCAACATATTTTTAGGCACTTAGAACCATGGCATTATATCTTAAAGTATATATTTAGCAATTAAATATTTTTAAATCATTTTTGTCATAGTAAAGATACCTTTTTATCTGTCTAAAACGTAGATTTTTTTTAAATATAAACATTTTTCTGTACAGAAAGTGCTTATCCGATATATATATTCTTAAAGCAGCTCTTCTTTCAACATCAAAGGAGAACTTATCATTTTCAGTTTTCCACATTAATTTGGCCATTTCCCCTTTTCGCTACTTGTGCCCTCATTAGCCATTCCGCTCTTGCGAGTATCTTTGATTATTTCCCGCTGATAAACCGCAAAAGTTTCCTTGGTTATATGTAAATTTTCATCAGGGTCATGACGTGTCCTTGTCGCCCTTGCCTCCCCACCCCACCACTGCTCCTCGACGATAATGACGATGATGACGATGTTTGTTTTTCTTCGACGAGTAAACTTTTTCTTCGTCCTGCTGCTGGTGGTTCGCCTCATTGCCGCTTCATTAGAGCTTGCCGCAAGACGAGGAAAAAATAAAGAAAAAGGAAAATGTGCTGCCCATCAACAGGCGTGCGCTCAGTCGTCTGGCTAAATTTTCAAGGATATGAGTTGTTGGTTAATGTTATGTGGCACATTTCCCCCTCTATGCTGCCGCCGTCGTTGCCACAGCGTTGTGATGAAGATTGCCAAGAAATTTGCTCTCTCTTTTGGCCTGGCCAACAAATTTCGTGTGCTTCCGTTTCCATTCTTAATCCACTCGCCTTTTGTTGTCTGGGACGCGGCAGGAGGCGCTGGAAGCTTAAACTGTCGTTTAGTTAATGATCCAGCATGTAGTAGCATTTACCCAAACTCACTTACTTTCGCTGGTCGCCCTTTACTCTCGTTAACTGTTTCTGTTTCTTATCTGGAACAATTTTTATTTAGGCAAGGAATAGTTCAAGTAGCCAAAGATGTTTTTCTATGGGAGCTAAGAATAGCCTAGGATGTTCTATTATATATTAAATAAGCATTACTTAAAGGTTTTTTACTGAGGTTTACCTACTTATTTAGAATTTACATTGTATTACCAAATATAAATCTAACCTTAACGTTTTGTGTAAATACTTTCAAAATGGTTCATAATAATCAAATTACAAATGAATTTAATATGTAAAAATCACTACAGATCTGGTTATAACCATGGGATGTCCTTAATATGCTTCCTTAAATCTCTTATCCAGCTCAGCTTTTTAGTTATCCCCCAAGGGGTCGCTTCAATTAGTCACCCATGCGGTCATTCTAAGGACTCTAAATTAAATTCTTTGCGCTCTCATATTCACCCCTTTCAAAGCCCCAAAAAGGACCTCTGGGAACAGCATAAACACACACACACTCACAGACAGTTCGCAGCAATTATTCCATCTGCGGGTGCCCGAAGTCTAGACCAGGACCTCTTTACTTGACCAACGGGGTGGGCAAGAGTGCCGGGCGGAGATCCTTTCCACGGCTATCACCTGTCACATAAATAGCGACCGAATGAAATATTAAAGCAAAAACTGTGAAAAACAGAAGCGTCCCGAAAGCCGAAACTTTAACTAGCAAATGTCTGTGTATGTGCGTGTGTATGTGTGTATGTATGTGTTGTGTGTGTTTTGCAACCCAAGGGGAAAACTTTTTTTAAGATGCTTAAAATGCGCCGCCGTCTGGCAGAGAAGGATATGGCAGGGAAATGAGGGAAAGGTGGGGCCAAAATGACTCGCAAAGTCTGGCCAGCAGCGGAAAAATGAAAGAAAATCTATTTTTGTGGAAATCTCGACTATTGGAATACCATTTAAATTATAATTAATAAGAATATTTATATAATATCATGGCGAATATGCAAAAATTTAAATTTAGTGCGTTTTCTTAATTATTTAGAAAGAAATTCTAAAGCCAAAAAAGGGTTAAATTAAATTCATCTGTGTAAATATATCGATATATTGACCAATCGATCTACAGTTACCACGCATATGTTAGAGGAGATTCCGATTTTTAGATACAGATGTGTTATCGATAAAATGTGTTAGACAAGCAATGTAGTCTGATTAATTAATAATCAATCTTTACATCAATCCATTAGCAGGTTTCATTAATGTATTCCAGGCGATTGTAATCTTTAGCTTTATGTTTTATCGATAAAATTCGATATAAAAATATATAGGTAAACAGTGTCACCTCATACTAGATTTATATATATATAATATTTTTGAATGATAATTAATATTTTTATCTTTAAGTATTTGTCGAGGTCTCCATTTTTTGATACCCTTTAATATCAAAAAGTTTCCTTTGGCGGCTTCTTCTTTTTAACTGTCTTCTCCTTCTGAATGGTTATAAAAACCGTTATAATAAGCGGCGATGGCGAAAAGCAGCCACAAAAAGCGCAGTCAACTTTGCTCCTTCATTTTCTCCCCACCCTTTATCTGCCTTACTCTTTGTTTTTGGACCGCATAAGTGGCACCTGTGACCAAAAACACACACACTAACACACACACACACAGCCATTACCAAGCTGTTGTCTATGTGCCGGGAAAATTTTTCGGCGTCGCGGCATAAAATTGTTTTGTTTTCAGGTCCAAGTTGTCTGCTGCCTTCCGAGGGGCTTATAAAATATAATTCGACAGACAACACACCCGAGGGGGCTGGCAAAAGATAAATATATTAACAAGAACAACAGGCCCTGATAAGAACACCAAAAAGTTGTTGCTTAAACAAAGTCAGCTGCTGCTGCTGCTTAGAAATAATTATGATGCTAAAAAAGTAACTGGGATAATTGCTAAATTGTAAAATATTGAAAAAGGAACACTTTTAGATACATTTACAACTTGTAATTTGATGTAATATTTATTGGTTTAATTTTAATAATATTAATATCAGTGCAAACTTCTTTAAATTGAAATTACATCTTATTTTCAAGTACCAACATTTATTATTCTATATTTTACAATACTTAAATATTTAAACTTACTTACTCTAAACTATGATGCTAAAAAAGTGACTGGGATAATTGTTAAATTGTAAAATATTGCAAAAGAAACACTCTTAGATACATTTATATCTTTTAATGTGATGTAATATTTATTGTTTTCATTTACTAATATTAATATCAGTGCAAACTTCTTTAAATTGGAATTACATTTTTTTTTCAAGCTCCAGCATTTACTATTTTATTTTTGGCACTATTTAAATATTTAAACTTACTGTAAACTTTGGAATTACATCTAATTTTCAAACACCAACCTTTATTATTATATTTTTTGCAATACTTAAATATTTAAACCTACTGTAAACTGTAAACTAAAACTCCTCTTGGGAGCGTAACTTTTAATCCAGTCTAACAATCAGACGCACTGGTAATTCCAGCGAATAGACAAAGTTAATAGCGGCTGTTGGAGGACCGAGAGCTCTCTCCACCTCGTTTTCCTCCCACTAAACACAAGCACATAATTTTAGACCTCGCCTCCTCGATGTCCTTTTTCACTCCGTTCTGCAGCTCTATCCTCAAGCAATTTGCCAGCCGTTTTATTTGCGGTTGTCGTACATTTATGGGCTCACTACGTCCTCCTTCCTCCGACTTCCGTGGTTTGCTCTTTTGTTTCCTCGTTGCTGTTGTTCTCCTCGAGTTGCAGTCACATTTGTGTTTAGTGTAATTTGTTTTGGGGTCCTGCTCCTTGTTGACCATTTAAGTGCAGCTCTAATTACACTGGAAATTGTTCGAATTATGCATTTTTAGAGAGGCTCCCCACTGCCAAACCAAAGGTCTGGCTTTGGAATATTGTCTGTAATTAAACTCTTTGGTTTTGGATTGTTGAGGGGTAGAGTACTGTTATTTAATTTAAGGATTTTGAGTTCATAGTATTTATATGTATAAATATCTAATCAAAGTGTTTTTTATCTTCTCTTTTCATATCCTTTTGGCTTTATCAAATTAGGTGAGTAAAAACTAAAAATATTCACATATTTATGACTAGAAGATTTATGCTTTAATAAGCGGAAAAACAGTAAAGTAGAAATATATATTTAAATTGATAGTTTGAAAAATACAGAATATTGCTAAACAAATAATAATTTACTTACGGCTACTATAATCAAATAGATCCCCTACGTTAATCACTCAAATTTAGCCATTTATTCTAAACCATTTATTCTTCAATTGTTTTTTACTTTCTGTCCCCATGGCTTTAAAATTGTATTTGCCAATTGATATGAACATGTCATGTATCAATTTGTTTATTTTTTAATATTGCAAAATATAATGTTTGACACTCTTCATGAATTTTTGGTTGGCAATAATAAAAACGAACCACTGAACAGAATATATTTCGGTTTGCCTTCTTTTATTTTTGGCATATTTCTGTGGCGCCTTAAAATATGCAACGCTTGGCTTCTGTCATGTGGCATTAAGGCCGCTCACAATGCGATTGACGGCAAACACACATCACATCACACCAAACCCACACACAAAAAACAATATAGAGCCGGAAAAAATATCAAACGGGAAAGAAAAGTTAGTTTATCTTGTTGTTTTTTCTGCGTTGGCATCCTGTTTGTTTCTCTTAACGCCTTTCCCCTGCAACAATTGCTAATGCATAAAAAATTGACCCACATTTCGATTAAATATACATATTCATATTTACATTTGTTAAAGCAACGAACAAAAAAATAGAAGCACCGACAGGAAAACCTCTTTGCATGAATAATAGACGATTGTATACGAAAGTTGATTCGTGCATAAAAATAAAATTGAGTCGATTGACCAATACAACGAATGAAGAGCAATTCTATCTGACAATTTAATAATGCAGAGTAGAAGATGCCTTAATTCCACAGAATTAAAGTCGGTTGATTTTTTTTAAATTTAAATTAAATAAAATAAGTATATATAGACATGAGCTTAGTAAACTTTATTTAATTCACTTATGGAGATTATATAAATGGTAAATACGAAAGTATTAATAATATTAATTGTTGAATGTGAGACAGGTTCGATGTTTTAATTTTCCGAGAAGTACTACATTTATTCTTCAATATTTCACACTTCTTCAGTTGAAATTAAATATTTATATACCTAGAGAAACCCTTAAATTTAACCAAACAACTTTAAAAAATATTTATAAGTATCCTGCCATATCATAGCTAACTTTGGCGAGCTTACTTTTCATATTCAAGGAGCTCCTTTTCGCTGTCGTTCTTTTTGTGAACCTGGGACTTCGCCTCCAGCTAAACTCAACTGACAACAGATAAAAGCCATCGCAGGAGTATCTGTGTGAGCATCGCTCTGTGCAAGTGTGTGAGTGACACACTTATTGATGTAATAACATATGCATTAAATATTTATTGTATTGGGTAGACAACATGGCACTTTCTTTCGCTTACTTTTGTTCCTTCCCCTTTTTTATGGGCCACACATGGAGCAGAAGTCGTAAGTGGCCTGGCCCAAGGAATTGTCTTGATTCAAAAGGTTTTTCCGCCAGATTCAAGGTGTGTGTGTGTGTGTGTGTGTGTGGGTGGAAAAGTGTGTCACATTCGATGATGGCAACTGCTGCTTCCGCTGGTGCTTTTCAGGGCAAAATCGAAGCAACACAGAGCCAAGATGTTTGCATTATAAAATATGAAAAGGGCAAACAAAATGGCAATATCAAACACTCAATGGGGAAAGTGTGAAAAATTTATGTTGAAATGAATTGAAACTGGAATTGGGCAATCGAGTATGTAAATACAATGTTCATGAAATTGCTTTCTCTTGCATATTTTAATGTGACTTATTGCTTCGAGAAAGAGCTTGTACTTTTGCACTAGGGGAATTTAGTTTTCTTACATTTTAAAATCAAGTTTATTGGGATCTATTGCAGGCAGAAATATATGAGAAAATATATTTAGGGTTTAAGCAAAGCTTCTGTTTTTATTCTTGCATATATTAATATTTTACTGAGCAAAGAAAAAATTGCCCCAAAGGCAAACAGGCTCCTTTGTAGACCTTAAATATTAACCAGAAAAATGTAATTAATTTCAAAAAATGATGCCCCTTCAACAACATAAAAAAAAGGAACCCAAATAATTAGAAGGGAAAGGGAAATTTTCCAGCAAATATTTGCTTTGTCTGCTCCACTCAATTAATAAAATTTGATCAAGTCGGCAAAAGGGTTCTTTGTGGAGCCCCAAGCAGTTAATCCCTGGCATCTCATATCCCCAACCCTTTCTTGTTAATCAGATGCAACAAAAAAAGGCAACAGTATAATTGTTGCTGCTTGTGCTGCGTTAATAACAAAAAACAACAAAGCGCGACAGTCTATTATTCCTGTATGAGCGCCTGTGTTTATTTTTCTCTCGCGTGTAAGCCTAAAAGCTGCTTAAATTTTTAATGACTGCTTGTCTTTTTGATTGCGTGTGTGTGTGTGTGTGTGTGTCGTCCTGCGTGTGTGTTTGCATTTAAGTAGCAACAATTTAAATGAATGGGTTTGCCGAGCATAAAATTTCAATTGGAGTTTTGACAAAAGTTTTGGTTTACCAACCTTATACCAAAGTCAGTTGTATATACTTTGGTCTATTTTTTTCTGTGGTCTTTTAGGTTTATATGGTGAATCCTTTGGGTTTGTGATAATTAAATATTAATTGTAAAGAAACAATTTGAATACTTTTAGTAATTATATTACTTACCACTTACATTAAACTATTACTTAAATCAAGTTGATAAATATTTTATTTTTGTTAAAAAGTTTTTTAAGACGAAGGCTATTTATCCAATTAAAATTTATTGTCAAGCTAAAATAAATTCCTTTAATAGGAGACTAGTGGTCAGCGTTAGTTTCCTTGTTTTTTTTATTTTTCTCCATCCTATAATATATATTTGTAGGACCCAAAATGGCAATAAATATTTACACAAGCAAGCAGAAAAAATGTGTCTCGAGGAAAAGTCCTAGGAAAAGTAGGAGAATAACAAAAAATGCCGCCAAGTCACGTAAATAATTAAACACGTGACATGCGTCAAATAGAGCCTAGCTAGAAGAAGAAACGGAAGACAAATCCTGCTTCTCATGTGTGTGCCTAAAAGAGACAAGAGATGGAGACAGAGAGGGAGAGGAATAAAGCGTGCGGAAGTCGCGACTTTTTTTGTCTTGTTTATATAAGTGTGCGTGCGTGATTTCTTGCGGCGCAATGTATTTGTTCAGGATATGGCGAAAGTTTTTTTTATTGCCTGTTCTAAAAATAAATGCGACAATATAATATAACTTAAATGGCAGGGGATATTTTAAAGAATTATAGACTTAAGATATGAAATATAACAAAACCTTTCTAGGCATAATTAAATTCATGTTCTCTGAAATTTTAAGCTTTATTTTCATATCTTTCAATTTGTATACCCATAATCAATAAATGACCCCAAAGGCTCGTTTAAAATTTGTTTTTCTTCGATGCCCTTCGGCTGTTGGCCAATTTATGTCTCGAGATTGTTTTTCAATAAATAGATGCTCCTCTCGCTTTCAATATATTTTCTTATTTTTATTTTTTTCAGCTCCTTAAGGGTTTTACCTGACTAAAAGCAGAGGACGAAGAGCTCGCTCGTCCTTGTCCCTTTAATGGCCGTTTTCCTAGGCAATTAGAGACACTGCTAAACGACTTTCCTTTCCTGGCGCTTTTCTTTATGCCTCCATCCTTTTCCAAGGATTCTCCCAGGGGCCTCGTTGGTCGTGTCCCGTTATTATGATTATCGTTTGGTCGTTTTGTGGGCTATTTTCCATCGCACTCTGTCACTCCTTGCTGCCGCTGCAGATATCCTTTCGCTTTCGCAGCTCGTTTGGCTTTATGCCGCGTTGACAAAATCATAAAAATGCACACAAAACCCAAACAAATTATACAAATGTCTCCCGCATGAGAATGAAAGAAAGGAGGGACTTAATTTTTTATTCTCCCTCTCCCGTCTCTTTTTCTGTCCCGGCCCGGCCCTCTATTGTTGTCACAATTTTGAGGTAATGGTCCCATTGAGACCAAGATGTCCAGGCGTGTGTGGTTGGGCCTAGGATAACGATGTTTAAATTTTGAATGGACAAAAACAAGAACCAGGGGGAAGGAAGCCTTTAAAAATGTTAAAATAAAATTTAATATGGCTTTACCTAATTTAAAATAAGTTTACTTGTTTAAACTCACATTTAGAACTGCTTAAAAAATACTTTAAAATAAAGCATAGATTTCCCAGACCACTTTTAGGTTAATGCATATCTCATTCACCTTTCCAGTAACTCAATCTTCCTCAATTCCCCAATTCATTACCATTGAAGTCTTCAAATATTGAATTGCATCCATTTTCAGGAGAGGTACCTCCTCTTAAGCCTTGGGTGCATTTTCTGGAATTTCCCCCCCTGAATTCCACTTGGAAAATGCGCGTCAAACCAACAAAATTTATGCGCCACTGCATCGCAAATGGTTAAAAACAGAAAGATAGCTGCGGAAAATCGCGAGAGTGAGGGGGAAAATCGAGAGTAAAGAGCTCGGAATTGTTTCAATTTCGTTGGCAAACAACAATTTGCAAAGAGTGGCGACAATTTTTGCCTGCCTCAAGTTGTGAAGTTTTATTTGGCTTCCTTTTTATCCATTTTTCCTTTTTGCCCCCTCAGCACTCTGGAATTTTCATTTATAATTTTCCCTCCAAGACTTATGGTGGAAAAGTGTTAACCCCTTTCTCTGTCTCTGCCGGTGAAGAAAAAAATAAAAATCATTTGATTCAATTTTCCACATATCTTGCTCCGTTCCGTGGGTGGAGTTTTTTGCCCAGAGAGTGGCGAATTTTTCCCCGGTACCGGGAGCCATGCAAATCATTTTCTTTTTTTCCAAGACCCCTCAGACCCCTTTGCCATTCGTTTTTTTCGGTCACCGTTTTTTTTTTTAAGGATCAATAAATTCCTTTTTTCCCGGGCAAGAAGTTTTTGGTTCGGCGTTTTTGAAGAATTTAATTTTGAAGAATTTCAATACTTCGCAAGGCGAATAAGAATTAGGGTGGACTTCTATATGATTAATAATTAAAAATAAGTTCGAATTGAGCAATTACTTGAATAAATTAAAAAATATATTTGATATCTTTGGATCTTTATTTAAAAAAGTGATCAAAAATATTATACAGGAAATCGATGGATAATTGTGACCTTTATTTCAGAATATAAATTCATGTATATATATAAAAAATAAGAAACTTTCTAACTTTCTAAGTTTAGTTTTTGCCAATTTAAAGGTTTTAGTTATTGTTTACTTTAATTTAATTAATTTATACATAAGCGTGTCTAAATGTAGCATATTTCTCTGCATATGTGACCGACCTGTAAATTTTTCAATATTTTTTTTTGTTGTCATTAAATTCGCTCTGAGAAGCCGTTGGCATTGTTGAAATTTTTTGCGCCTGAAACGCAGTTACTTTTGTTTTAACACTCGGTAGCCCTGTACCTCCCCCTTGATCCTTTTCCGGTCATGTGTGTGCCATCGCTGAATCTCTTTAAGAGTACGAAATGTTTTACATACCCCAAAAAAAAAAAAACAGAGAAAAGAAAAGGAAGTAACCGTGAATGAGAAGGGAAATAAATATATATTTTTTCTGGTTAGTCTCCTCGCATGTATTCCATTCAATTCATTGTGGTTAAAGCCAGGCTCGAATCGCCTCTGTTGGACTTTTGGGCATTTTGGCTGCGTTAACATTACGTTTCACAATTTAATTTTCCCTTTTTTTCATTTGGGTTTTCCCAGTGACATTGGTAGCCGCCGAGTCCTGGCATCCCTTTGTGCTTTATCTTTCGACACACATACACACATGCCCACACACATATATATATTTTATCCTCGCTTCGGATTCGGTTCTTTATTTTTGCTTTTCGGCTTCAGTTTTTTTTACATGGCCACAAGATTTACTTATTTAATTTGGTTTCCTGTGTGGCGGATATTTATTGCACACTTTTTTCTTCGGTGACAATGCCGATGGTGTGTTCTTGGCCTTTTAATTTGGCCGTCATTTTCAGTTGTAAAGAGGGGAATATATAGGAAGGAAAATATTAGTGTTTTAATTAAATCAACGTTGGTTGCTTCTGGTGTTTTATTAAAGATAATAATAAATAATTAGATTGAACCCTTAACGAATGTTTTAAGTCTCATAAATCCTTCAAGCTTTCCCTAAGGAGTTGATTCTTCGGCATGAATGGAATCTTACCCAATTAATTAAGGCCAAAAAGTCAAAATCCCAAGCAAACTCCTCATATTCCACTGGGACTTAAACCACCACACTTTCCATCCCCTTTTTTGGAACCAACTCCCCAATGAACTCGCCCTCATCAACCTCTAATTAGTCAACATAATCCTGTCCAGACTTCAGTCTGGTGCCAACTTCAATGACCGAAAATTCCTCACTGTGATGAGGAATTCAAATAAAATGCCAACTTTGATCTATTTACAAGTGATTATTAACAACAAAAAGGGGGAACGGACACAGACAGCGACAGCAAGTACAAACGAATTGGAATTTTTGCTTAATTACACACGAGTCCTAAACCTAAAAACCCCCGCTCCTAAAATTCCCTTGGAAATCCCCAAAAAATGAGCTGCATCCCACCAATCTTCTGTCCTGCCTGTCCCTCTGCTGTTGCTCCCATTTCCATTCCCTTGCCCCTCTCTGCTTTTGGGCATGTCAAATATTTGCACAAAGTCCAAGCTCGGTCCTCCATCCCGGCGCCACCTTCCTCGACAGCCAGCCAGCCAGTCAGTGTGGCTGCCTGCCACTCCTTCCGTCAGCATTTGCTCATCCAATTGTCGCAGTGAAAGGACGAAAAGGAGGCCAGGTCCTCGCACAGGTTTTGGGGTCTATGGAAGGATGCGAACCTTGGGTCCTTGACCAAAAAAAGAGCAACGCCTGACTGAAATCAAATAGCTAGTAACTTTTGAATTTAATTTTTATGTTGGATAATTTTATTATTACAATATAAAAATGGTTAAAAAAAATATGTTCACTTTAATCAATTATTTAGTTATAAAGGTCACATTAATCATTCAATTTAAAGCAAGCTTGGAGATATAATTTTATATTTTAATTAGGTCCAAAAAATATTTACAAAAGTTATGGTCACACTAAACTTTAAATTTAATTTATACTATACTATACTATACTATACTATTTTTTTTAATAAATTTTACTGGGCACAAAAATCCTGCTACAGATCCTTTGTTTTTATTGTTGGCGTTGCTTTTTCGGGGTTCACTGACTGTCAACAGTGGCAGTCCAATGTGCCCCTTTCCTTTTTTCTTCCTTACGCCAGCAGAGTTGCCCATCCAGGGTTACCAGACATCGCACAGTCAGCGAAAAAAGTGGCGGAGCTCGACAAAAAGCTGAAAACTCGGGCAGAGTGTGAGTGAGGGGTGGGCATAACGTGCCAGAGAGCCTCTGCGAAAATAAAGCAAAGAAATCATTTTTAAATGCGGCTTAAAATTATCTTTGATAAGCGTGCCGAAATGTTCTCATATTTTTTTATTCGTTCTTTCTCTTTCTTTGCTCTTTCCCGTCTATTTTTTTTTTTTTTTTTTTTTTTTTTTTTTTTTTTTTTTTTTTTTTTTGTCAAGCTGAGTAATTTATAGTCTCCTGAACTTGAGTCGCATTAAAAGGTTATTCTTGCCCAGATCAAAGAAAAGCCCCGACTTGGTTTGAGGGTGATTTTAAGCCGCTTAAAAACCGCGAGGTTGGGGAAATTATGGCAGGGATTAAACTACAAAGGAATATGGAATAAGGCATTTGATTTGATAGTTTTGTGGTGAGATAGGATAACGATAAATTGGCATTGATATGTTGTATTCAAAGGGGATTTGTGGACCATTAAAATTAGACAAATAACAATTTTATAAATATTAGCCTGAAATTAGTACATTTAAGCACCAATTAAATCTCGCAAATAATTTATAAAACTATAGAAATATTAATAAATAAATTAGAAATATATTCATTACATTCAACTCTCCCAAAATAATTCTCCAAATACATGGTACTTTATTTCTTAAAATAAGCAAGGAATGGAAAACTTTGACCCAAGTTCCTCTTAACCTTCAAACCCCTCATCTTATTAACCTTTCTTCCTCATTAGTCCTTCAATTTCTGTTGCCCCACTTCAGGAATTACACCGTTAAAGCCCTTAAAAAAATCCCTCGAGTTTCGTTTCCATTGATTTCCCGTCTCTAGTACATCGCACTAGCAACAAAAACCAATCAAGGAGAACAAAGACCAAAAACTCGAAGGAGAGGGGCACACACAAAACAAAATAACAAGAATCAAAAGTTCACTCTCTTCAACAACAACAACAATAATAATATGAAGTGGAGGAATCCACTTTGCACTTGATTTGTTGTGGAACAGACGCTAGACATAAAAAAAAGTGTATCCAGCACCTGCAAAATAAGAGATAAAAGAAAAAACAAAAATAGCGAAATGAAGACAAGGAAAAGTTGTTCAAGAACATTTTCAGCTGCTACGAAAGGCACTTGAAAAAACAAAGAAATTGCCAACCTTTAAATAATAAAACTAATAATATAGGAAGTACTACAATGTCACACAAAAAAAGGATTGAATTGAATACCTAAATGCTTAAAGGGGTTTTAAAGGAAATGCTGTACTTTAAAGGGGAAAATGGAATATACAGTAAAGAACAAGATTAGCTTAATCTGTTAATATATACATATAATATTATTATTATTATTTTTCTGAATTTTTTCGACTGTTCCCATCTGTTACATACTATTTTTCCTTCAGATTTACTGTGAAGGGCTAAATTTAATATACATTAAAGAACAAGATTAGCTTAATCTGTTAATATATACATATAATATTATTATTAAATATTTTTCTGAATTTTTTCGACTGTTTCCATCTGTTACCTACTATTTTTCCTTCATTTTCTTCACCTTTGCTCGAGAAGTTTTGGCTTTGTCCTTGTCTTTGTCAAAGTGTTGACCCATGTCGACGCCGTCGCCGAAGATGATTTCCCGCCCACTCTTTTGACCCGGCCAACATCTCTTCCGGCGATCCCAAGTGAGCCTTCATTTTGAGGCTAAAAAACTTTTATAATAGATTTCAAATTTCCTTTCCCCCCTGCAAATTCTCTGGAGTAATCAAGCAAATTAGTGAGTTTCTCGGGAGAATTAGAGGCGTGGTCCAGGCGCAATCCCTCTGCCGAATTTCAAACACTCCCACTTGGCTCCCTCGACAATTTTGCGGTCGGCAAATTGTTGACAGCTGCTCCAGCTCTGCAGGTCCTTATGCTTTTCCTTTTTCTTTTGACTCCGACAAATGAAGATAAATGCTAAGAAGGAATGGGCGAGAAACAGGACCAAAGTTTACTTAAAAAATTTAAAGAGTGAAATCTTCAATTTGTAACTGGATTTCACTGCCTTTCGGGGTGCATTATTGACAAACAAACTGAAACTTTCCTAGTGTACCCTGTAAAGAACTTGATACCGGGTATGCCTATTAGCACAAAAATAAAATACGTTTTTTTTTAATCCTTTAATAAATTATAAAACATTCAGATTTTATCTAATTATTTTCTACAACACTTTAAATGATATCGAACAATTTGAATTAAAATATATGAAAGGATATTCTTTTTAAAATAGAGAACTTTCCCCTCGCTTTTCTTATTTTATAGCATACTTTTTGTTGATGAAGATGAATTGCAGTTTGAACTTTGATAGGAACAAAGTTCAGTTCGTTTTACTCGTCCGTTCTTTGTATGGTTATTTTGTTGTTTAGTTGTTGCTTCGGAGAAAAGTTAAAAAGTTTTGGATAAAATTGTCGCAATTGCATGTTTTATTGGGTTCTAAGCTTAACTTGGATGTACAACTTACACAGAAAAAATCGAAAAGCCGTAGCATTACCATTCAAAATAATTTAAGAGCTAATTAAAGTAATCTAAATATAATTCTAACAGCACTTTAAATAAGCTTTATAAAGTAATCATTTAAATGTAGAAATATAGTGCAGTGTGACCATGTAACATTTTAAACCCTATTTTATTTCATAGGGGAATTTCGTTCTCAAATTAATTATTTTGACTGTTAAAATGCAATAATTATGTCAAAGGCTCGTTGCAATTACAGATCTCCCCCTGGGGCCCCTCAACTTTGTTTGCTAGTGTAGGGTGACTTTGCAACTTTAACTAAATTAAAGTCAAGCCAAAAAAGTCAAGAAAGGGTTAAGCAGGGAAAGAGAGGGAGAGAGGGAGAGATGGAAAGTTTTGCGTCTGGAAAACAAAGAGCAAAGAAGACGCTCAAATTACAAAATGCAACAAAGAGAAGTTCCATAGGGAGCGGGAAAGGGCAGCGAGCAAGTGGGATGGGATGACAAGAATTTGCTAAATAAAAGTGAAACTTGTAAGAAATTAAGACAAAATAAAATAAAAAGCTGCGTCAGCCTCAAAGCAGCAAATTTGTGGGGAGGAGCAAAGAAGATAATGAATAGAAGAGACAGAGAGTGCGTTGGTAAAGTAACGGCAATTACAGTAGTACCTGGAAATTCCGATACTAGTTTAAATATCAAAATAATACATACGTTAGCTAGATTAATTTTGTATTCTTACAAACAAATATCGCACTTTTCTGTTAGTATATTCTAGTAATTTTCGTGCCCATGCTTAACTATGCAAATGAGCTGATTGCACCTTTCGATTTCTCAACGTCAACCCAAATTTCTAATTAGGACCAAAAAAGCACACGTTGCCATTATCCATTTGTCTGCTTGGAAGTCTGCCACGCCCTGTTATCCGATCCCATCCTATCTTTCGTTCTTAGCTAATTCATTTGAGTCAAACACATACAACTCGGGTCAACAAAATGGTGCTGTTTTAGAAATTCAAATGTTTTACAAATAAATTAATTATATTCATATCAAATTACACATTTTTTTGGAAATAAATATTTTTTTAAGTTAAATTTATATATTTTTACTACGATATGTGGTACTACTTTTATCGCCCTGCCTGCAACTGTACATGTAAGCAGACAGCAAACGTTTAATCATCAGGTGTGGTAGAGGTCCTTGTCCAAGTGTTTGCTCATCGCGTTTTAGCTGACCCAATTTCATCCGAAAGCTAAAATCGTTTATTTACACAAGCAAATGGCCATTAGGTTAATGCTATTTGAGGCTTACTCGCCCAGAAAATCGCCAAGGCAAACAAGAACAGTTCACTCAAGCTGAAATCGAAGTGGTTTTAACTCTCAGCATTTCCCTTAATTTTCCCTTGAGGATAAACGATAAATCACGGAATTTCATATTACACAAAATTAAGCTTAAACTGTTTTAAAATTGATAATTTCATCCAATTACCTGGAATCAAAATTTAATTTAATGTAAACATGTAAATTTCGTTCACTAGAAATCTTCTAAGTTTAAAATAATTAAATTACGGGAGAGGGTTAATTTATAGAGGTTTAAGTGTGTAAGTGGACGGCACTTTAGTATCGCATGATCTCTCTTAAGGTTGCTCTATCTTCCTCGCTCTATCTTTCTTTGAGTTTAGCCAACGTCCAAGCAGCACCTGTCTCATTCAGTCATATTTTAGTATAGATCTTAAATCTCTTCCACAGTCTCTCTTTTTGATTCCTTCACCCACGCTCTAGTTGGAAATCAGTGGAAGAATTCCTTCCACTGGACTCGTGTCATTTCCTCCTCATCTTCGGTTTCTCGTTCATTTGTCCATCGACGATTGCCCGTGAAGGAAGTTGTAGGAGAAGAGGTCGACGAAGGCTCTGCAGTTATATATTGATATATAGCTTACCTTTTTTTAATTAGTCACGTTGAGTTCCAAGTGCCGAGAGTGTCGCCGTGTTAAGTGGAAGTATTTATTTAGGCCCTTTATTTAAATTTTTTCAACCCGACCTCGAGTGTCCGTGCGCGTTAACAGTAAACGTATTGGTATTTTGATAGTGACATTAGCCTAAATATCGTGCAGCCGCTAAATTAGTTGTTTATTCGCGTCGACCGTGTACAATTGTATTTTGAGATCGCAACATGTTCAGCAGTCGCTCTTCGTTTTTGGCAAATCGCCGTATGATTTTCGATTTCTCTGAGAAAAACGAAAACGATTTGTACTTGGAGTAAGTTTCTATGCGTGTATGTGTGTTTAAGCTTTTGTAAAACCTGAGGTGTATCCTAACTGTAAATATTAAGGTTACAGTGAGGATTCGTTAAGATGGAACTGAATGCCGAAAATAAATAATATTAAATAAATAATATGAAATACAATCGTGCATATAAAAAAGCACCACGCAAATGGCACATAATTAATTCGATTATTAAAATTTATAAATAAATTAATAACATATGATAATATGTAAAATTAATTCTTATTAATTCCCCACATTATAAAGCTTTCATTTTAAGGGCTCACTGTACTAACTGTAACTTTCTTTCGCCTCTCTCTCTTGCAGTGCATTTGGTATGAGCGATAAGAGCAGCAGTGCAACGAATAGCCTGCCGAATAGTCCCATACATAGCAACAACAATAACCCATCGCTGCTGAACAACAACAATAATACCAGCAGCAGCAATAACAGCATCAACGGAGGCAACAACAACAATCCGAGCTTGGGCAGCAACAACTCGCTGGTGGCCGTCGGAAGTAACGGTATAATGTCCGCCGCCGGACTGGTGAACAATAACAACAATCCGTGCAGTGCCAATCGAAATGTCGTGAGCATGGACGATGATTCGTGCTTCCGTCTGGACACGGACACCACAGTGGTCACGTACGGCGAAAAGGAGCCGGATCCGGATAACATCAAGATGTTTGTCGGCCAGGTGCCCAAGTCGATGGATGAGTCGCAGCTGCGTGAGATGTTCGAGGAATACGGCCCGGTGCATTCGATCAATGTGCTGAGAGATAAGGCCACCGGAATAAGCAAGGGTGAGTGATTTTGATAATTTAATGTAAAATAATGTAAACAACATATTTCATGTTTTGTGGCCTTAAAATTTCTTTTAGGTAAAATAAGACAAAATCCTCATTTAAAATGAAAATCCCAAAATGGCAAAATGTGTATCCTTTCGAAACACCACTGTACAATTGTTCTCGCTCTTTATTCCTGGCTTTTCTCTAGTTGATAAATTACACTCGAATTTGTTGCGGTAAATAGCCGAAAGCTGCGCCAAAACTTCATCTTCTCCCCTTCTTCATGTAAATGAGAGACGCTCAGACAAAATTAATATGAGATATTGGTCTAGCCAGAACACAAATATACGCTTATATGTACATATGTGTGTATGTATCTTTCCATGTCTTCTTTCCCTCCCTTTTAATTGCATTCACTTGCATTTGCCATTTCATTTCATCAGCAAATTGCTTTTTGTTCGCTATTTGTGTTTGAGCAGAAATTTCAATAGCCTTGAGCTTGCTAATGGAGATTGGGGTAAAAGTTTTGCGGAGAGGGAGATCATCCACATACCATTTTGATCTAAATAATACAATTCATAGTATTAATATATTATTTCATATATTTTATATTGATTTAAATTTAGCATTTTAGGTTTATTCGAAAAATGCAATAAGCTTTCATTTCGTTTTAAATTGGATTCCATTAAATATTGATATTGTGCTTCTTTGGCTTTAAAATTGATTTACTTAAGAAAAATTTTAGAGGAAGATCCATACATACATTTCGAATTTATTATGTAAAATTTATATTACATTTTGGTAGATTAAAATGTAATATGCAACCTGCAGACAAAGGACATTATTTTGCACTTTTTTGTCAGTCTGTCAGTCAGTCGGGTTTCATTGAAATTTAATGCTCTGCAGGCAGATCAAACTCAGTTGCTTATCTTCCGCTCATATCTCCCTTTTCATTATTCGAATATATTCATTGTTCTGTTCATTTTTCTGTCTCTTTTCCGAGGCCTCTCAACTGCAGCACCAGTCAAGCTTCTATTTTTATTGATGTGCTTTTTTCCCCATTCATTCATGACGGCATTTCCACTTCTAATCTTTTCCATTTCCAATTGCCATTTGGCTCAGATTTCCATTCATATTTCTGTGAAAGAGAGCTTTCATTCTGGTCTCGTAGCCCCATTGTGTTTGTGTATATTTTGTATTTCAAAAACATTTACGACGTTTAGTTTATTTTGTGTCATTGTTATTCTATAACCAACTGTCTATTTAGCTTTTCTCTCTGAATTTTCCTAGTACTTCTAGTATTCCGACTGCCGTTGACAGGCCATGCTTACTTTTTGGCAAATGTGGGCGTGCCATATCCTCTCTGGTCAGTGGTGTCCAAAAAGGAGGCGTGGCTATAGGGGAGGCGCCAAATTCTGGGGGGTAGCGGGAGGGAAAAACTGTTTTAGAAGCACTTAAGTGGAGCGTTGTGTTGATGATTTATGACAAGCAGCGAAAAGTAGTCACAGCTTTTCTTTTTCTACTTCCCAAGTGCTCATGTGAGAATGTTTGCTTTTATTGCTATTATTCCTTTTTTTTTGTCGCTGGCGAAAAGCTAGAAGAGATTTAAGCCAGTCACAAACACAAAATCGACACAAATTGCATTTCAAAGTTATTTATGTCAGCGGCAAGTAAAAAGTAGGCGAGCCCGCTGTGGGCGTGCCAGTGACCCAAAACGAAATGGGGAGAAAAAATAAAGTGGAAAGGAACTTTTCTGGGTGACAAGCTCAGATATTAAGATCAAGTGTAGTTTGGGCTTTGGTAAAATATTTTAAAGAGAAACGTTATAAAAAAAATCCTAAAAATATTTATTAACCCTAAATTATTCTTGTTTTAATTTTTTTTATGGGTATTCTTATGTAGATATTACTCCAGACTTGTGTTTCTTTCATGGTGTGTCCTTTCTGGTACCAATTTTGTCCTCCCTCCTGCATGATGCATTTTTGTTGGCAGCTCTTGTTTTTTTCTTGTTTTGAGCAAGTCAAACTTCCTGCTAACAACATTTCCATGTAGATGGCAAACTGTAACCCAGTTTTTGACTACCAGTTGGCTAAAGGACCTCATCCATATCCTTAGACTTATGCCACTTTTAGTTAGCCCTTTTTGCTGCCTTTTGTCTGTTGCATTTTTCCGAGAGAGTTTTTAGTTTCTGTCTCGCTTTTGCCCCTTTAAGCCAAACAAATGCAAAATGACACTTTTAAGTGCGATGGTTGACCTCTGAACCAGAAAGTCGTAAATAACCAAAAAATACAGAAAACAACCAAAACGCTAGTATCAACTAAAAAATTTCCTTTTCGTTTCGGCCAAGTATTTCTGGGCTAATGCTTCCTTTACTTGTACTATACTTTTTCTTGCTCCCAAAAATTGTTTTCCTTTTTGGGGCACTAAATTTCGTTAGCGGGCAGTTTTTCCTTCGAGTTTCCCAGTAACAGTGGGGTACAAGGGTATATTGTGGTTTTCAGATAAATAAAAATATTCCTAATAAGGTGATTTTGTTTTCTGTTTATTGGAATTACATGGAATTCCTGACACTTAAGGTCCTTAATAATTTTTTGATATATCTTTTATCAATTCTTTTTCGTATTATTTATTCTAAAAATTAAATTTTAATGGACTATACCTATACCTGTGCCGGGTATTCCATGGTCGACTATAGTATCTCAGTTGTTGTGGCTTTTCTATGTTGTTGCGGGTGTTGTGGTTTTATGGTTGTTGCCAGTATTGTTGTTGTTGCACTGCGGCTAGCAGATAAAGGTGAGAGGTGTGAAGGTAAAACGGGAGAAAAGGTGAGTTAAAGCGGGTGCAAAGGTGAGAGGGGGCGGAAACTAGAGCGGCACAAGGTTAAGCGCTTGGGGTCATAATTTATTAGCGCTTGCGGTTCGGCGATAGTACTGGGACTATTTTCGGAATACGGGATAAATGGGCGTTGCGTTGGGCGGAAGAGAAGCGAAGCATAGCGACAAGGATTTTCTGCGGTTGCCCGTTTCAGATTGTTTCAGGTGAGTTTGTGGAAACAGGTAGCTCTTAATTCGATATTGAGTGAGTTTCCGTGGGCCAGCCGGAGCGGAGGAGGATGAGTTGTAAAATTGTGTTTCTGGCGTTGTCAAGTCAGTGTCAAGTTCTCTGCGGCTTTTGTGGCCAACGGAATGAATCCAACTAGGATATAATTAAGATTTCATCTGGTGAGAAATGTCATTACAATTTAAGGTTAATTTAAAGTAAATTACATTCCGGCCAACAACTTGATTAGATGCTTTAACTTGTTCAATTTATTTGTACCACAAATATGGCAAGAATACAAATATATTTTGGTTCTGAAGTATAAATAAATCCAAATTAATTAAATCTATTAAATAATAAGGCATAGTTGATCAAGAATGCATTTGTAGATTTAGCTTAATTTTAATGATATTTAAAGACTTAAAATCCCTTAATAAATATAACCTTTTCGATGATGGCTACTTTCATAGCCTTGAGCTACTGCAGATAATCCACCGCCCCATCCAGATTCAATTGAGTATTTATCCCACCCCCAAAGCAAGACCATATGTCACAGTTCCACATTAAGAGCGGCACGCCCATGCGAACCCCAATGCCGCCCACTTTTTTAGTCCGGCCTGCGAAGTCTGTGATTTATGACCGCCGTCTTATAAAAAACTAACTCGCTGACCAAACCAGAAAAGGAGAAAACTGAGAAAAGCAGATGAGAGAAAAGAAATAATATAATTCACACACAGAGCGACTGAGTTAGAAATCGGGGTTAAGTGGGGTTTCCTTTGGGGAGTGGGAGTTAAGTGGAAGAGGGGAAGTTTGGTCAGTTAGCAGATTTCTTTGGGTGTTGGCTGCCGCCTTCGTTCCCGCTTTCGTTATCTTTCGGTTTCCTTGAGAACTTCATTTTGAAAAGCTTTTCCCAACTCTAAGACCAGCTGTCCAATGTCTCCCCCAAAAAAGGAAAAGTAACGCACTTATCTAACGCCTTCATCGGCCTTTCCTTATTTTTTTTTGTGTTTTAGGTCTTCTCTCAGGAACTTTGTGCTCTTGACATTTTTATTTAGCTGCTGCACTGAGCGTGAAAAATGCATAAAATTTCACTTAATTTTATTTCGCACCCCGCGCGCTTTCACTTTGCAAAAGGGAAAAGCGAATTTCAATTTCAAATGCAGTCTTGCAAGAGTCAGGGTGGAAAATTCGCACAGTTTGAGTTTGAGTTTCAGTTTTTTTTCCTTCATGTAAAATAAGAATTTGGTCACGACTTTTACCTGCCAACTGAAGCATTGCTAAGCATTTGTCACGTTTCAGGTAAGAGATGTTGGATATTCTCCACTCGTTATGTCATGGAGTATGATTATATTTGCTTTCAGTAGTAATAATATTTCTAATGTTTATGATATTTCTCTTATTTTACAAATGTGATTAATAAATCCCTTTCCCAGTGCACTGTAGCTATTTTATCCCTCATATCGAATCAGAAATAAACCAAAGTCCACATGCATTGGTTTGTTTTAGTTGCATCCTTGATTCAGTGGAGCACCTCGTCTTGTGTTCGTTCTCGTTTTCGTGTTGCTTTTGGCCGAAGTCAGTAAATCTGTGGGTGGGAAAGTTTAAGGACATTGATTTATTTAACTTCGATTAATTCGTTTCGTCCACAAGCGTGTGTCCAAGTGTTGGTACTTTATGTGACTGGCTGTATATATATAAATCCTAGGATATCCCATATATGTACGTGTGTATCCTTTCTGCCGGACTTTGGCACGTCTTGTCTGGCGGCTCTCGATTTCATCTTCCTCCCACTTGCCGGGATTAAGTTCTTTTTGGCCAAAAACGTGACTGGGTGTCGTTTTCAGCTTTATTCCTGCTGCTGCTATTCCTTGGTTTTTCCTCAGCTTTTCCTTTATTTTTACCGCCTTGCCTTGGTCCTTTTTTATCGCATTGTTCTCCTTCGGTGGTGTGTGTGTGTCTTGGGTTTGATTCTAACTGCAGTTGACATGCACATAATGGGAATTGTGTGAGATTTTTCTTCCTTCGTTTTTCTGCGTTGTTTTGATGCAGCTTACCCGTTGCCTCCTCCTTCGTTATCGTTCGATTGCTTCTCCTTATCTATCACTCCCTTCATCGGCGACTATGTTTTATTGCATTCCAAATGGTTTCGATTTTCCTTCATTTGTTACATTTAACGCTTGTTTAATTCTAAGTGATATTTAATCTGTGCCAGTGAATTGAAATTGAAGTTGAGTTTTATGTTATCAGTTTTTCCTTCTTGAGTTTAAGGTGGAACACGATACTTAATGAGGGGAAAAATATGGGGACAAAGCGATTTATTCTGTAAAATAATATATAATAATATTTATGTTTATTATTATTAATATTAACTAGAAAGCCATATATTTATTGTTGGTGTTGCTCAACAGGCTCCTATTAATATTTGTTTTAATTTGCCAACACTTTGTTTATAAATTTGAGCGTAATTCACCAACAACAATGCTTTGCGTACCGGGTATCTCACAGTCGGTCACACTGGACTATAGCTTTCCTCCTTGTTTTTCCAACGACTTGATAATGAAACTTTTAAAATGATTTGATATGAAAAGTTAAAAGAAGGGGTGAAAATCCCATAATTCACTCAAACATATCGGATGTGGCGGGCCTTTCGGTCTGTTTCTCCATCTAACCTCTTCTCTGCCGGATATTTAACATGAGAAAAAGAGAAAAAAGTAACGAAACGAGAAATGAAAATATTTGCAAATATGTGAAAAATGCTGAAAAATGTTGCCTGCCCGCGTAGCTGTGTGTGTGTGTGGCTTTGGTGACATGGCAAAAAACTGCGACAGATTGAATTACCTGTGTGGCAAATGCCTCCCACCCTTTGGGGGGAAGGGTATTCCCCCGCCTCACCTGGCCCAGCAGGACGAACCGAAATGGCCACCACTAAATGCCGCCGATACGCTGGTGGGTAATTGCATTATGCAACTATTGCCGTATTAAGTTTTGTTGTAACCATCGCTGCTGCCATCACACACGGTTGCCCATGAGATGCGGGGATTGGGGTCTGGGTTTGCGGAAAACGGTGGGAAAGTACAGGGAAGCGGAATGCTGGGAAACGTGTGTGTGCAGGAGCCGGAAATGGATTTAACCAAACCTCTGTATGCCAGTGTGTATGGGTGTGTGTGTGTGCAACGGCCACAGATTTGGCATATAAAAGAAAGGGAATTTCTGCCGCATCCAAAATAGAAGCAACAACAAATTTATATTTTGGTGAAATGGAAATGGAATTCTACACGTAAAAGGGAAATTGTGGAAAGAAATGTACATAGAAAGTGGGTTTGGGATAGAATTTAAAGGTGTTACATGCAGGGGAGAATTGTTTATAAATGATTATATAAGCTTAAGTATGTCAAATATTTTATTTGGATTTATTACTACAGTATGCCTAATATTTTTCTCACCTAACCATTAATAACTTGTTAAAACCCTTTATTTTTCTTTCATATAAAAGCAATAAAACATACACAAGAAAATAAACTTCATTTAATAAAATGTATATCACATTCTTAATGCCCCATTCAAATGCGAAATGTTCACAAGAAATATTTGAGAACGGAATGAGCATTTGTACGCTTATGCTTGTCTTTAAGTATCACTTAATATGCCCGCCACACTTGCCTTCAACTCGAACCCTCATAAATTCCAACACCTTTGCCATTCCAACCCTCTGGCCGTCCCCAACAACCCCTTCCTTTGCCACCCACCCCATATTCCTCCTGAAAACTTGCACTCCAATCTCAAACGCGACACATTTGTTAGGGCCATAATGTTTAATTTAGTGCCAGGCTGTCATGTTGTTGCCACATTTCTCGACTCCCCTTTAGGCACGCCCACGACTTCCTTCCTGTTCACACTTTCGGGACACTTTCTCCCTGCCTGCCTTAGCCTGCCTCTTTCCTGGCTAATAATAATAATTTTCATAATTTCTCTGTGCCACCTTTTTCGCTCGCCCGAAAATAAAGTCCAATTTAACCCCCATGCTAATCCTATGCCTTCCCTCCTATTTTCCAGGTTGCTGCTTTGTGACGTTCTATACGAGACGCGCCGCCCTGAAAGCCCAGGATGCTTTGCATAACGTTAAGACGCTGAATGGGGTAAGGAGTTTTGATTTGTATAATGATGTTATCACGCCCCACCTGCGACCCTAGTTTTAAGCGATTTTCACAAGTTTTCGCCTTTTCGCATTTAAATTGAAACTTAGCCTTTGAATGCCGATAATATTTTGTTGGATTTATTATGCATTATGCGTTAAGCTGTAAGTCTTATCTTTTAATATGATTATTAGTACTGAATTTGATTACTAAGAAGAGTTACTTATGTAATGTAATAGGAGGAAAATTATAATAAAATACTTACATCAGAGTAGGTTTCATAACAAGATAACAGAGTTTGCCTGAAATTTGCATACGTCATGGCTTTAGATGCATCTCTCAAGCCTAAAACTGCAGGAAATAAAGGAATCACTACCGTCTTAACCTTTAATTGGAATTTTCGCTGATCTGACACAAACAAGGCAAAACTCTATAAACTTATCATGATACGCCATCATCCGCCTGACAGGCCAACACAAGCCGAAGGGGAGGGGAGCTGGCCAGCCCGCCAGGGCAGCAGCAGCATCATCGTCCTGATTCCTCTCGCATCCTTCATTATGGCTAACTGACTCGCTGACTGACAGATTGACTGGCGTTGGGACTGACAGAGCCATGACACCGCACAAAAAAAAGCGGCACAGAACACACTGTCGGAATAAAATAAAATGCAGCGCAAGCGAAAATATTTCCGTAGAGCGCGGGCATAAAAAAAGATCGTGGAACGTGAAATTCTTTTCCCTCTATTTTCCAATACAGTTTTTTTATTTTGCCGGCCCCAAACATTTCCCTATAAAATGCAAGTAATTTTAAAAGTTTAGCCCTGTGTCCTGTGGCAGCTTAAAAATAAAATAAAGAAGGAATACAAAAATAGCGAAAATTGTTAGCACAAGACACGCGCCACAAGTTCTTTAGTTTGCTTTCTCTCTACTATTTAAAGTGGATATGATGGAATAGTTGATGGGTTGGTCAATGTTCACAAAAGAAAAATATTTATATAAAATAAATCATCAGTAATTCAGGCATAAGGCTAAGAAAAATATTATCATTTAATAATATTTTTTAAAACATAAAAAATACCAAAAATAACCAAAAATGTAACCATGCCTACTATCTTTGTTTTTTTTAGAAATACATTTTTGTGAGGGATATATAAATAAGGAATAATTATAGAATAATAAATAGAAATAATTATAGTAGTAGAAATAGAATATTATTAAAGAAAAATATAATTTTAAAATATCCATAATTTTTATTGTTGAGGATATTCCAATCGGCGATCACTAAAGATTTCTTTTTCTGGCGGGAAGAGAGCAAACCGCAGGCACAAAAATGTCAATTTGCACTTTGGAGCAGCAGCAGCAGCGGAAAAGCGGAAAAGCAAGCAGAGTCCTGGAAAAGTTGTCAGCACAAGAAGTGCAAAGGGAGAAAGATATGGTAAAAAGTAGGGACCACTGGGGAGAGAGGTCAGAGAAGATAGGGAACAGCCACGAGCAGCGTCAGCATAAGCGAGCGACATTCGGCAATGTTGTTTTTTATTTTTCGGTTACCACTTTTTGTGCTGGCCCTGTGTTGTTCTGCCCTTTTTTCTATAGCGCCATCAAATAAGCATTGAATATTATTATTATTTGAAAGCCATGTGTTAGCTGGATGAGAGCAAAAAAATAATGGGCAACCAGGGTTCGAGGAGGAGCAGCAGGAGCAGGAGCAGGAGGTTTTCCAAGGGACAATGCTTATGTCATCACGTTATCGGCTTCAAAAAGAGAAACTGACATAATTTGCATGTTGCTCCGTGGCTGCAGCTGCGATATTTATTTTAGAAAATTGCCATGCAACGCGCGCCATGGGGCGATAAGGGGTTAAGGGACATGTGCGTGCTGCATTTTGAGTCCCATCGTTGCTATTGTTGTTGCCTTTCCTGCTTTTGGCAGTTCAACTGACAGGCTTTGACGTTGGCTTGTAATTTTCTTGCACAATTTGCGATTGTTATCGAAAAGGGGGAAATGCTTTTGGAAATTCATGTTGATTGGTAGAGCGTCGAAAGAAAATTTCCATTTTTCCTTTCTCATTCTCCATTAGCGTTGACAAGAGAGAAGGGAAAGAGTTTTGCATAAAAGCATGGCAAAATCGATTAAATTAAATTATATTTTATTATTTTATATAACTCTTATAACCATTATTTCTAACCCAAACCTATCTGCTAAATTAAATCACCATTTCTATCGATATTCTCTTGATTTCCAACCGATTAATTTCCCTTCCTCACTCTCTAATCGATAACAAACCGCCAAGCAACCTTTCGCTGATTAAGTGCAGACCAGCCGATAATTGCCCCAATAGAAAACAGTTGCCGGCAATATTTCAACCAGTTAGGCGAAAGCCAGGTGAAAGTCAACCACAAGAGCGGTTGACAAAGTGAGGAAAGGCGCAGGATTTCCACTACTAACCAACACAACCCACCTCCGTTCCGCGCCCCTTTTGAGGCTCCTTTAGCTTTTGCCAGGTGGGGGCGTGAATGCCGCCTGTGTTTGACTGGTAATTGCTACTTCCTGCATATAAATAAATTGGCAAAATGAGAAGGGGAAGCAGAGAAGCCGGTTGACTTTGGACTGCAATTTGTAACCAGTCGCGTTGCGTGTATTATTTACGGCCAAAAGAGGTTGCTTGCTGCTCGCTGTTGGTTGGAAAAGCCGGGGAAAATTGCCTGGAGGAAGCACAAGGACATTGCCTTCTAGCGTAGACTGTCGTCGTCCTCTCGCTGCTCGTTTGCCAATAAATCACGCGCCATTAGCCACGCAGTAGTTTGCCTTAAAGGTGATGTCGTGACACGGTCGTGGTCTTAAAACCTGATTTTAGGGATCTTAAGGAGCTTCAATTAAACTGTGAGTGTTAATTGTTAGTTTTAGAATTTTAGGGGGACGTTCGAATAGTAAAGAAAACTTAAAGAAATGGGAAAAGTTAACCCGTTTACCTATAATTTCCACTTAATGCTCTCACCTTTTCGTGTCCTTAGCTCACGCTGCCATCTCTAACTAGAGACTGCAGCCTGACCTCGTGCCCGTTTCGCGGCCTCTTTCCGAGGCGTAAGGAGGCGTGGCTAGGGAAAGGGACCGGAGCTTTAAGCTTCTTTTAATTAGAAGACACTGTGTGTGTGTGTGTGTGCGAAAAATTACATTTAAAACACGCTGCAAAGTCCAACGCATATTTTAGGATTTTTGCACATAGCCACCAGACCCCTTCATTCCCCCTTTCTGTTTTTCGTTTGCCGCCGCCGCCGCCCGTGTCCTTTTTAGCGACCGCTGAATAAATGTGTTTGGCTTTTGTCAAGGATTTAGGCGGAGGCTTTGTTCCGTGTCCTGCGAGACTCCCTTTGCCGCTGCCTGCATTCCATTCATTATGCAGCTTAAGTGGATGGCTAGATGGTGACTCTGGGAGTGCAGCTTTCACCCCTCCTTTCCATTCCCAACCCCTTTCCTGGAACTGCAGTCCCTTGCCGGCGTTTTCGGCGACTGCATTTTGGCCTTAAGCTCTGTAAATTAATCGCGGCCTTCTCCTTTTTCGAGTGGAACCACGGAGCATATTGCGCTTCTAATATTTCAAATGTGATTAACACGGGCAGGAAACGGATTTGATTTTAACAAGAGAAAATGAAGGGATTAGAAGAAGGATTCGGGGATGCAATGGAATGGAGCTAATTTTAGGAATAGGGGAATTTACAACATCTTTGTTAATATTTAATTATTGTGGAGTTAAAGAAACTTAAGCACAATTTAATATCATTCTGCCACCTAAACTTTAAGCTCTTCAAACATCATATAGAAACACATTTCCATTTAAAGCTCTACACATTAAATTAAACAATTATCGTGACTCTTTGAAGATCAAATCAAATATTATTCCGAAAAATTCCAATTAAATCTTTTCTTATTTCAGATGTATCATCCCATCCAAATGAAACCCGCCGATAGTGAGAATCGCAATGGTAAGTTTTTCCTCATTTTCAAAACCAAATTAAGAATAAAAAGAAAAAAAAAGCAGCACACGCTGCTACACACACAATGCGGTGTATTGATGCGGTGTGTGCTGGTCTAAAAGTATGCCAGGCCAAAATATTTCCACTGCCAACAAATCAACAAAACGCGGTATAAAGTGACCAGCGAGGCGTGTGAAATATGTGTGCGATGGTTCTATTGAAAACGGTTAACAAAACACAGCACAAATTGAGGCTAACAGTTGCGAAAACATCGATTTGAAAGGATAGATTAAATATAAGAAATATGTAGACAATTTTCGACAGAGGTAAATACTAAGGAAATTTTATATTAGTTGATTTTATATTCTCTAATATTTTTCCTGCATGTGGGAAATATTTTTAAAATACATTCACAGCTTCACAGAAATTCTACAAATTGTTTAAACCACTTTAAAAAACTTAACTCAGTTATAACCAAACCTACCGTCTAACCCTAACTTCCCAAGGACTATCCCACTGTACCAAATGTAGGCTAGTTTTCGAAAAATGCACAAAGGCAGAAACAAGGACAAATGAAGCGAAGGAGAGACAGACGGTTGGCAGGCAGGGTGACTGAGCGAGAGACAAGTTGAAAGCGATCACAATTCCGTGGCCGTGGAAATTGCGTGCGAAAAACGCGGCCAGCCTAAAAGCGGGCAATAGTATTTGACAGTTTTTATTGGCAATGGTCAACGGTTGAAAGTGAAGGATGAACGCGCGAAGGGGAAAGGAAGGTTCAAGGGAAAAAGCCGGAAAAAAGGGAAATGCCGGCAGGCGAAATTGCTTCCAACATTTCACAGATTTTTCATCGAACTTTCGTTCGCGTACGCCTTTTGTTTTAAACTTGGTTGTCAGCTGTCGGTCACTTGGCAGTTAATTAAAAACCATCAATTATGTGAGCCAGCGAAATATGCTTCACCGAAAAGGATAAAAAAAAAGCGTGTTTAAAAGGCTGACGACAAAAAATAATTCCGAAAAAGTTGCTGAACATATTTTTAATTTATGTTAATTTCCAGACAGAAAGCTTCAACCCGCCGCCCTCACTTTAGGGGCTGCCGCTGCTCTTCTTTTAATTACACCCATGATATTAATCTGCTTAAGTGACCACAAAAATGTTGACTTTTAAAGGGGAGAAAATGAGAAAAGGGGCTGGGGGCTGGGGGCAAGCGGAGGAGACTGCCGCGAATGCCACTTTTTAATTGGGCGACCTCTGGCTGCGGCGTTTATTGTTAACAAGTTGTAACAAAAATAATATAAAAAAATTAAAACAGTGGAAACTGGTGAAAAAAGTTTCCCTGCCATTACGAGGCTTCCTGGCAGCCACCGAAAACACTTCTCCTGCTTCTCCCTCTCAGCTGAATGTAATTACGCTTGTACAACATGTCGTATGCTTAATAATTTTCGGCACTTTTTCCTCTCTCTCTCTCTGTGTGTGTATGCTTAACTAATTTTTTCTTATATTTTTTACTCCTTGATGGATAAGCACTATCGTGGCGGTAATGGGGAATATGATGGTGCCCCATAGAACGTAAATAGAGGGCAGAGATACGAGAAATTATGTTAATTAGAGTGTGACATTTAGTTAGAAAATATATAAGTGTGAAAATATGACCTACATTTTTCTGATAGATGAAGAAGCATAGAAAAATAAGTGTTATTTGAATATTAAATTAAATAAGCTAGCTCTAAGCACATAATCCTTGATGTTGCAGAGGTAGGAAAGCGGTTAACCTTTTCTAATTAAATCTCTTAGTTCTGTGGAAACTGCGTTAGTGCTCGTAAAAGTTTCCTTAATTTATATTTAATGATTTGCTGGTTTTGCAGTTTTTCTGCCGAAATAGTATTCAATTTCAGATAAGCCTTTTGCCAGAGACCGCCCGCATTGCGCCTAAAACAAATTCGATGCAAATTTAAGTTGGACGCGATCCAACATTTGCCGCATTATAGACAGACGACGGCGACGACTACTCCCCGGCCCACACCCAGCGAAATTGCAATTCAATTCAATACTCCAAACTAGACAGAGAGAAATGCTGTTTGTTTCGTGATTTGGCACTTTAACCTCGGAAGAGCAACAAACAAAATAAAAAATATAAAAAAGCCGAAAAATAAAAACAACTGACAAAAAAGTTTAGCTTGGGACCCAACAGCGGAAACGATATAATAGAAAAAGATGGCAGGAATATTTTTTCAAAAGTTTTTTTGTTACTTTTTTTCTGGTTTACCGCCAGGGTTTAAGCGGCTAGAGAGGAGAGGGGTTAGTCGCAGTCTAGAAATCGAAAAATATATATATATATAGAAGAGAAGACACAGGCGTCGTATGGCGTCGCCTCAACGTAACAACAAACGGAAGGTGGCAATTTAATAAAATGCTTGAGTGAGTCGCCGAGTTTTGTTTCCTGCTTGGCTCTCGCCCTTCTGCTTCTCTCTCGTCCCCAACTAACCCCCAGTTTTGGCCAGCTTTCCACCCGTTTTCGCCCCCCACCAAAGTGTTGCATACTTTTTGGCTAAGAAGGACAAACCTTTGATTGGTTTTCTTTGGCCTCCTTCGACTTGGCTGTCATTGTTATTCCTGATTCCGGCAACTGGGGTGTAGGTTTATACATATTTTAAAATAGCTCTTATAGAGAGCTCTAGTCAAAGGCTTGAGCTAGCGTGGGAATCGGAGCAGACTTCTAAGAAATAGCGCTAAGTTGTGTTGATTGCATAAGTACTCCCCGAAGACTTAATGGAACCAAATAGATGGTTATTTATAAAGTTTAAAACTGCAATGATAAATGGCATTTAAAGTTTAATTTTAAGTACAGGTTGGATTTCGCTTTTAATCTAAATAAGAAATATACAAAAGTTACTATAAGTGACAGAGGAAGAGGGTTAATTTACAAATATACAAATAATTACTACAAGTGGAAAAGAATTTCAATTCAATATGTGAATTGTCTTTAAATCATTCTTTCAACTAGTATTTTCATATTTTTTGTATTCCCCTGAATTTTTTTTTCGCGTAAATCCCCATTTAATCCAAGTGCCTGGAAATTTGCATACAATTACTCAAGAAATACTCAAAGCTCCTTGCTCAACCCAAATATTTCCGATATGCTTACCCAAACAATAAAATGAAATTATCCACCATGATTTGTATGTTTACCTTTTGATCTTTCATTACAAATCCAATCAACGGATGCACCTTATACTCATACTCTACTCACACACAAAACCTCAAGCCACAAAAAGTGCTTTGCTGGAAAAACCCTCGCTACCATAAATACGGAACAAATGACTTCTCATTTCCACCCAAATGGCAGCAAAGGGAAAAGGAAGAATTGCATTTAAATTTTATGACACTTTGCGACTCCCTAGCTTTTCCTTTCCTCTGACCCTGGAAAAAGGAAGCTCCACAACGAAAAATCAAGAAACCCCAGAAGAACATAAATACCTGCAGGAGCTTGAAAGATATAGAAGGGGAAACAAAGGGAATTTATTGTCTAAGGGTAGAGAGAAGTGCATAATAACAGCGATTTGCATTAGGTTAAGTAAAAAGAAAGCAGGCCAACGAGACAGCTCAGCACAGCAACAGCAAAAAGTGCAAGCAAATCAAATGAGTAAGCAAAAGTGAGGAAAAGGTGGAAAATACAGAGCCAGGTGAGGAAAACTGCAACGTGGTAATCAGAGCAATTTACATGCAAGCGAACTTCAAACAGACAACGACGAAAATAGGATGAGGGATGGGATTATGGAGAAAGCCAGGACGAAGGATCCTGGGTGTTATTAAGTTTGCAAATACTCCGCAATTTCACATTCTTCTTTTTTTTTTGGATTTCAGCAAAATGAATGCTGATGAAAATTTGGAAAGTTCATTTTGAGTGCAACGAAGTTGATATTTCTCTTGGGGAATTTATTTGAGGTATTTGAGGTATTCTTATATAGCTAACCCCATTTATTGGGTTATTATTCTTTCATTTGAATATGTTATATTAAATACAGAATCTTATATGAAGAATAATATTAATTTTAATAGGACTTTAAAGCCGTATTCCGTTTAAATTCATACAGCCCTTAGCAGTAAGAAAAAGTGACAAAACAATGGGCTAACCATTTATTGGGTTATTATTTATTTATGTAATATTAAATACAGAATCTTATATGAAGAATAAAATTCACTTTAAAATGACTTTAATACCGTATTCCGCTTAAAGTCATACATCCTCTAGTAGGAAGAAAAAGTGACAGAGCAACGCAACTGAGGAGTAAACATCTTCATGTTTATTCCATACAATTTCGGAGAAGCAGAAAAGGCACGATTGCATTTGCTCTAGAGCTGGTGGAAATGAAAGGGGCCAACTGAGGTGGTTGCGGGTGGCTGAGGAGGTTGTGGAAAAGTCGCGGGAGCATATGAATTTTTCCTCACTGCATATGAAATCGATATGCAAATGTTGTGCGAGGTTTTCCCGGCGTCAACAACAGCAGCAGCAGCTACACACAGAAAAAATGAAAACAACGATGGCGACGACTCCTTCCTTCTGCCATGATGATGATGATGATGATGCACGTATTGTTTGCTTGTAAACATGATAAAAATTCAAATTAGCCATTATATAAGGCAAGTCAAGGAAAGGCGCCAGGCACAAGGCACAACCCCATATATGAGTCTTCATTTTGTGGCGTTGAAATGCAAAATGTGGCAAGAAATTACGGCAAAAACTTTGGCCAGGGGTAACAAGTAGGGGAACCTTGAACAAATTACTTATTGTATTTGCATTTCTTGCACTCTGGGCTGGTGTGGGAATCAATGAGTCAACATGAAGGTGAAAGTTGAGTGTAAAGAACACTATATGGATGGTATCTATAAGGGAAAAAGGCTTGTGAATTATGGCACTTGTTGAAATGGGCTTACAAATTGAGATACGTTGTGAATAATTATTATTGAAGTGCAATTTTATTATTATTTATCAAAGGAAGTATCTTTTTTTTAAGATATTTCTTTTCTCTTTATTCCTTCTGAACCCCAACTAACCTCTAACTCCACCTCGCCCTAGGTGCGTGTGGTTCTCAAAGCCAACTTTTTTCTGTGAAACACCGCAAAACGTGTTAATTAACTCATTAGCATCAGGTGAGCAGCAACAACAGATGCGAGTGAGCAAAGAATAAACACACATTCATCAAAATGTGGATGAGAATAAAAAGTAAACTAAGCTAAGCCAACATTAAAAGTCATTTAAAAGAGCTCAGCTCAACGCCAGCAATTTCACAACGAAGCCCAAGTTGCTAATCAAGTTTTTCCAGCTGAAAATCATCTCCGCCCGAGATATGAAATGAGATCTAATATGATGATGCGGTGGGTTTGGGGCCTAGGGTCTAGATCTTGGAACTCGCGTTAGTTGCATTTCCGACGTCAATCAGTTCGAATCGAGAAAACCCGAGACTCTGCCAGCAATCAACTTGATTTATTTCCCCCCGATTTCGCGTACGTGCTAAAATTCCCTGTTATTTGTTTTTCACTCTTTTGTCTGTAATCGAGCCTATTGTTTGGTATTTAAATCCGAAGCGTATCCCTGCCGTCTCCGTCCCTTTTTCATTCGCTTTCATTAATGGACGTTGCATGTGTGACGTTGCTTAATTAGTTGCCATCGCCATCGCCATCGCCATCGTCGTCTGGTTCTGATGACTTTTCCTTTTTCCGTTGCCCCCTGATTGATGTCAATTTATTTTTAGTGAATCGAGTTTCGCCAATACGCATTTGTTGTCGTAGTCGACCCCGTCGACGTCCGTCCTCGTCGTTGTTAAAAAAGCGAAAAAAAGCAAATATAAAGCGAGCCTTTGCATAAAAGAATTTATTTAAATCACTGCGAAGAACTTTTCGGTGATGGGCAGGCTGTGAAAGTGAAGTGACAAAGCATAGCTACAAAAAATATATATATATAAACAAACTAAACCTGCACAAAGGGTGTCTAGCCAGAAGTTTACATATAATTTGGTTATTCGACGAGAAACAAGATTGATAAAAGTGAGTCTTTGTGGATTTTTCTTTAAAAAATATACCATTAAGGACGTCCTACAAAAAAATATATATACATTTCTGAAGGTCTCAGTTTGAAACTATGGTTTGCGACTCGACTAACACTCTGAGGTGAGTGCGAGCGAGATAATAATGCGAGCATCTGTAATAATTAATAATAGATCCCATGTTTATCATGTATTATTGAGTAAATTCGTATAGATACTTATAATATACTTGGATGCTATGGGTCCCAAGTATTAAGAGGTTTTATCTTCACTAAATCATACGCTAAAAAGTATTTAAGCTACCCAAAAGCATTTAAATGACACGTTGTAATATTATGCAATTTCTTGATTATAATATAATTAATTAATTCTCTGCATTTCGAGGCACCCTGTACACAAATCAATTTATCACCTCCTCTTCCAATTCGAGTCAGCTAAATGTCGCATGCCTGAGATAAATCCGATCGTATTGAATAGCTTCGAGCCGAAATAATTAAGATCGGTCAAGCGCCAGCAGCCATCGAATTCCTTGCCGTTCGCCAATCTCCTCGTACTAGTCAGCAGAAGAAACTATATTTAGTAGCGATTAAAGGCGGGATCTATATAAAAGCAGATGCCTAGTGAGGAAACGCATTAATTGCCATCACAGGGAAGAACTCTCGATGCCAGCAATTGTGTCTGAAAGAAAAGACTGAAAATCACACGCTAAAAGTGCGAAAACTCCAAAAGAACTCAGAAATAAATTTTTGTTAATTGTTTTATGGCAAATATCGAATCGGAAGAGATACCATTTTGTGTGTTCACATATATATATATCTGATTGTTGTACGTTAAACGTTTGAAGGAGAACCTCTTTTGGAGCCGAAAATATCAAAGTAAAATATAAAGAATATTTTAATTGTGCGTGGCTAAAACCTGCAAAGAAGCAGCAGCAAAAATCATCAAAAATCGTTGCGTGTTCCACAAAATATCAGAAATAAATAAAACGGCGTATGGGATGAGAAGTGTTAACTGGCTGATAATTGAGTTGAATATTCGTGTTTAATATTTATTATATATGCTTATTGAATTTTCCACTTGACTGACACGTTCGAGACAACTCTGGATACTTGTTCTGTTTTTAACGCTCTCTGCTCTCTCTCTGTGTGTGTGTGTGTGTTCTCTGTTGTGAGTATCTGTGTGAGTGTGTGTAGTTGTGTACGAGTAAATGTGAAATATTTTCAAGAATTCTCTCTTCTCCGCTCGCCGTCCCCGTCGCTGTTGCCCCGTTGCCTTCACCATCATCAACTGACATGATAAATAATTCAGCTGCAATCGGTTTCGTAAATAGCCAAAAAGAAGCCAACGGATCCGAATGCGGATGCGGAGCCGGGGGATGCCAATGCGAATGCGGATGCTGTGAGGGAACAAGAACTGCGGGAGCTTCGAAAAGTATCTCTGAGGCATCTGAGCCAGCCGAGAATGTTGCCATCATCGTCGGCAGCAACAGCAGTTGCAGCGGCTGCAGCAGCAACAGTCAATTATCTTCGGTAATTGAGAATTTATCCAATAACAGCGACATTGCAGCCGCATTGTCCTTTGCACCGTCATCATCCCCAGCATCATCATCAGCATCAGCATTATTGTCGCCAGGAGCAGCAGCCGGTGCAGGAACTTTAACAGCAGCAGGATCAGGAGCAGGAGCAGGAGCAGGAGCATCCACTTCTCCAACGAACCGCGCTGCGCATAAATCCTATCCGCCAATAAATTCAGCATATTGGCTGCCATCGTCGCATCCATCACCGTACGCGGTGCCAGGTAGGAGTCGCCGATTCACATCTCAGTTTCCTCTCTGATTCCCCCACCACACCCCAACCCCCGAGTTTTTCTTCGTCCTCGGTAATTCGAACATTATATAGAGATGATATAGTGATTCGTGGGGCATTTAATGGGTTTTTTTAGTTATATATATCGTGAAATTTAATTTAAAGATTTTTAAAGAATTTAATTTCTTTAAAACAGATAATGAAATGATTATCCCAGATATATACAGTCTATAATAATGTTTAATATGAAATTAAAAATTCATCTTTGCATCTTTTGAATTAATATATTTAAATTTAGAAAGCTTTATTATTTATTTTCTAGTTTCTTGCCTTATACCATTGCCATCACTGATTGCCCAGGTCAGTTGTTGTTAATTCAGCGCTGCTCCTTTGCCCTTTGCCCCTCGACCTCGATACCGGCACCTCCTCCGCATCGTGGACCACTCTCTTATTGATGGTCTGTTGATGTTGAGTGTTATCTACCGTGTCGCAGGAGTTGCCAGGAGTCGTCAGCTGACCAAATTGCCTTACATCCACATTACGATGTATATCCCTGTTCTGGTTTCCTTGCGCTCCCTGTAGTTGACTCCGTTGCCTGCCTTTTAAAATTGGGTAATTAAGGCAGTTTATTGCCACTGGCCTGTGGATTGAGATGGAGCAGGAGACAGCATACAGTTGGCCAAGATGTTGTCATTAAGCAAATTGCCCATGGTCCAAAAGGTCGGTGCTTAATTGTTGCCAAAATAAATACGAGATAGGAATTTAAATGTGGAGAAACTAAGGAATAGTTCCTAGCTGGGTTTTAATGAACAAGGGTATATCCACATCGACTTGCTTCCTGCAAGCTTTTCTTTTGACTTGGCTTCATCATTTACTTGACAGAATTCCTGCATATTTTCGTTCTTAAAAATTTAATCTTAATTGCCTGGAATCTTTTTCCATCAGCTACCTTCATTGCCTGATTTTTCCGACCCTTCCGCACACAATTTCCGTCCTTCATTACTTTATCTGTTGATGCCAAACCACAAGCGAGACACAAAAAAAAGAACAACATCTGGTAAACATATTTAAAACCTTTTTTTCTGTGTCTTTATCACCTGGATATGTCCAACGCAGGCGCCGCACTTCCCCCACTCATCACTCGGCCACAAGTTTACACTTGACTTCGACATTATTAACGCCCAGCCTGAAAATTTCTCGTGTATATATTTAACAATAATTTCTGCCAGCCTATATGCGTTTGTGTGGGTTAAATCAATGACATACACGTGTTGCTGGCCTGACACTTCTCCTGTTTAATACACTCCACCGAGCAGTCGCTGCCAGGACGATCCACACAAAAAAGGACATTGTCCTGGCATTGCTCTTTCCCTCTCTCACTCCCCTGCTTTATAAGAAAAGTGAAAATGTAAATTTTTCACTTAATTTTCATGGGGTTTCGGTTGGGAATTAAATTTCACAGATGTGTGAAGAACCATGTTAATTGAAGGAAATATGTGGAGAATTTAAATTTAATTTAAATATAAGTGATTGAATATACTAATAATAATATTTCTCTATTTTATTGAATTCTTCATTTGAATGTTTAATGAATTTATTTAATATAACTAAACTAAGAATATTTCCTTTAAAGTTTCTGCAGCTCTGAAAATGTAAATTTTTCACTTAATTTTCATGGGGTTTCGGTTGGGAATTAAATTACACAGATGTGTGAAGAACCATGTTAATTGAAGGAAATATGTGGAGAATTAAATATAAATGATTGAATATACTAATAATAATAATTCTCTATTTTATTGAATTATTCTTTTGAATGTTTAATGAATTTCTTTAATATTCCTAAACTAAGATCTGCTTTAAAGTTTCGGCAGCTCTGAAACTATCCCTTTAAATCACGTTCCAACTATTCATCAAAGTGGGTGTCACCTATCCTTACCATCTAAGAACTTAACCCTTGACCGCCCGCCATATCACCCTCACTTGTTACTCCATAAATCTCTGCTGGCCAAATTGCCATGCAAATTTTAACTGGACTTTAATTTTCTGCTAAATTAAACGTTAAATGAACTGCCCGGCCACGTGGCCAGGCGAGAGGCCAGGGACGCCGCCGTCGCCGCCACGTAAACGTGACTGGGCCACCGAGCAGAAAGGAGTGGCGGCGCATATATAGAAAATTTAACAAAAGAAGCTACACAAAAAACGTAATTTTTCGCACACTGAGCGCTGCGAGGGGAGGAGCGGGCAGCCCGGTAGAAATTTATAACCTTTAATTGCTTTGACCCAAAAAATGTGCAGCAGCATTTCTGGTTCGGCGGTGGCTGGGCTGGTCGCCGCTCTGATCCCGGCCGCAGAAGCCACATGGCCTATGGGCCGCTTCTCTCTGACCTAGACTGGACCCGCATAAAATTACTTTTTTTGTGTGCAAACCCCTCTTACTTTTCACTGCTCCCCCCCACCGTTCATTTACTGCCGCTGGTTGGTGTTTGTGTTGTTGTTGCTGCAGTCTAATGCATTTTCACATTCTGGGGAAAAGCAGCGTGTGCCATTTACCCACATAGATGCAGCTCTCGACCCCAGTTGGATATTGCACTATCAAAAAAAAACATATTTTTGTAAAATAATGAGCTTCTAATTTATTGCTAAACATTTCCAGGCTTTAGAGAATTTTTTGTTACTAGAGAAAATTCATGAAAAATATTTTAAAAACCATGTTTGAATAATTTAGACTTTGAAGAATTTCCCTTACCTATTTAAAGTTGTTAAGTATTTTCTTGCAGCGTACAGTATCTCAAATGATGGCACCCATTTAGGGTCCGATGCCATAACCAAGGCATTCTCTAATCTGAGACCCAGCCGAGTTTTCAGTTCAGTTTCCATTCCATAGTTGCACATGCACTCGGCTCTGCTCTATTTTTACTTTGCGGCCCAGACTAGTTGCAGTTTTATGCAAATGAATTGGTTTTTAGTGAAATACTTTACACTTTGTTTGGACCAAATGGGAAGGCGAGAAAAGTCCTAGAACTGCTGGAGAAGATGATGCCACTCTCTCTCTCTCTCGCTGGAGGAACAGGCAATGGAGTATCTCAGGGGCTGAATATATTCCCGCAACAAGATGCAAATGCATTCCCAGAGCTTGCTTAGCTGCCTTTCTGGCAGCTGTTGCTTTGAGTGGCAGACTGACGGACTGACTGAATGATTGCGGCCCCAACTGAGGGACTGACTGACCGACTATCTGACTGACTGACTGACTGTCCAACTGAGTGACACTCTGCATGCTCAGCTTCACTGGGGCAATTCGTAATGCACTACAAGATGGCCTAGAAATTTTAGGATTATCTACAAGGCTTTAACCAATGGAAGAGTGATTTAAAGCAACCTATTTCATAAAGGTTTTAATTCCTAAAGCTAGCTTAATTTCTTTTAGTTATAGCTTGAATTTTAGTAACAACAGAATTCATAGGTTTCTATTTGGGAATTCTTTTTGGTAACTGCATTTTATAAATTAAATTTACAATGCCAACATTTCATCTTAAGAATATATATATATATACCCCTTTAAATTCGATTGCTTTGCGATTATCTTTTCTTGCCTTAGCTAAGGCAATGTAATGTCCTTATATATTTTTAAGGTCTATCAAGGATTTGCATATTTTCCATATAATATTGATAAAAATGGTTTCAGTTTGGGGGCCATAAAAGAGAACCCTTCTTTCGCTTTTTATGCAGATATATGTTATTATCATAATCAAACTGGAACTACTTACTTTCACTTCCACACACATACCGCCTGAAAGGGCATAATAAAAAGGAAGTGTAACCCCAAAAAAAAGGGGGCACCATAAAATACAATAAAGGAAGTTGAAAGTTCTTCGACACAGAAACCCATTATCACAGTAACGCACACACATATACGCATTGTTCAAATCAAAAGTTTTAACCCCACATACAGGACTATAATGGACATCCATTCATATTTACCCTCTCTTGGTCTCTCTCTCTCTCTTCAGTCTTTTCGTGTGTGTCCTTCGTGTCCTTTGCTTGACCCTCAAAATGTGTAAAAATGCAAATAATTTTCTAAGCGATAGCCATCTCTTTTCCTCGCACTTTCTTGCCTGATTGTTATGCTCTTGATTATGTTGTTGTTATTGTGGTTGTTGTTCCTGGGAGAGGGAGAGGAGAGGATATGTATGTGTAAGGATATCGGTTCGTGTATGCAGCAAAAACATGTCCTTTTTATTGCCTCGACATGAAAATTTATGTTTCCCTTGTAGTTTCTTCGGTGTTCTGTTCTCTCGTTTTTTTTTTGTGGCTCATTTTATTGGCTTGTTGTTGTTTTTGTTGTTGTTGCAAGGACATTTCTGTGGCTTTCATGTCATATCGATTTATTAACCTGTACGAACTATTGTCCATCGTTTGGACCGAATTGATAAATGAGGCAAGTTTGTTGAAATTGGTTTCTCGTCCTCCGTCCGTCCGTCCTCGCCGCCGCCTCCTTTTTATTATCGAGGGGTGTTTGAATTTATTTCTTTTGGGCGCCGCCTCTTAATGGAAATTTATACGCCAAAGTTCCCCTTGTTACTGCAATTATTTGTGATATATATGCATAATCCTTGTTAGTAGTCCTTCGCCAGCTCCTGCTCCTGCTGCTGCTGCTGCCACTTCAACTTTCTCCTCCTTGCAACTCCATTTGATATTCAATATTTTTTTGTGTGTGAGGCAAAGAAAAGAAAGGAAAATAGATTAAACGCAGCAAAGCAACACAATTTCAATGCAATTAAAATGTAAATTTCGTTTATGCCACAACCCCACAAAAATATACCGAAAATAAAAAATGTATTCCAAAGGCAAAGGAAATAAATTTCAAAGGACTCTCAAAAAAATAGACGCAAGAAATGCTTGGCAGGAGGAAGCTTTAAGGGTTAGGGCTTAAATATCTCAAATAATGTATTAAATTTAAGCTACTTCTCCAAGTCGTTGATAACCCTACTTACCAAAGAGTATTAAAAAAAAAAACGTAAAGTGCCAGAAGAATATAAAGAGCCAGGAAACTGCAAATCCTGCAATTGAAATACGAGCATTTTGCCCTTCGTTTTACTGCCGACTGCTGGCGATTAAAATTTAAATTTTATACAAGCGCCAAAGTATTTGCCATAATTTTGTCGGCGGCTCTCCTCTGGCTGCTCGAAATTAAATTTAATAATGCATTCGAGTCTGGGGCTGAATGGTGCTGGCTCTTGGCGAGAAGAAAATTTCATTAGGCAGGTGAAAAAGTGAAAGTTATGTGGCTTGGAGTAAGGATTTCAAGATCCATACATTTTATGGAAGCTTGCAATTGAATTAAATTTTGTAATGTGTTTTATATAGCAGAATATTATTATTAACTTAATAATATTAACTTCCTGCTAAAAAATTAAAGGTATTTCTATAGTAAACTATATTCCTGAGCCTGGAAATACTTTTTACTTATGAAAATTCTTTTAATCTCAGGAAATTTTCAATAAAAAAGTATTTCTTATTTAAGAATCGAATCCAAATTAGTTTTAAATTTAGTGCTAATGATATTTAAATTTTAGAACATTTTTAAAAATAATTTTGAATAACAGGACGGGACGTTGCCCCTTATTCGTTATACTCCTCGCCTTTTTCAATAAGGTTAAATTGGTTTTGTTGGTCGACTTTTCATCGTGTGGCTTATGGCTTGTCTCAGTATGCGTGCGTCTCTATCTGTGCCTGCGTATGTGTTTACCTGTGCATTTTGATGGTGGCGGTGTGTGTGTGTGTGTGGCCATTGCCGCAGCGCTTGATTAGATTTTGCCACTCACTTTCAACCACTTCCACCGTTCCCCCGAAAGCCCAGCCCCCTTTTTCTCCACGTGTGTGTGGATCGCTGGAAATAACCGCAGCCACAACAACAGCAACGGCAGCAGCGGCGCGAGTTCAGCATGGAGAGTTACATTATTTTTGCGAAAATTTGTTAAATATGCCAGACACGCAGCGATGCATGCAAAGTGGCAAAAGCAGCGCCAGGTGAGGAGATGGTGAGAGGTTCTAGTGGGGCAGCCAGTGGGTGGCTCAGGTGCTATAGCCGAGGCGAGCCCATCCAGACGTGGCATTGCGTACGCTTTGGCTCATATTTGTGACATAAATAAGCTAAGCCCAAGTGTGGGAGGGATGCCAAAAGGGGGTTGGTATGAGTGGGAGGGCTGGGAGGGGGATGACTGAAGGAAGCACGCACACACATTCGGCTAGAATGGTGGCAAATATGACCCGATTTTATGCACACTGCACGCGGCTAGCTATTCTTGGTATTAGGCTGGGGTATGACGAGCCTTTTAACCTGTCCTAGGTTAAATGCACATAGCCGTGCTTAACGATTTATATTTAATAATTGTAATTCAAAGATTAAATGGTAATTTGGTGTCAAGAAGAAACAACAGAATCATTTATATATTTATTTCAGGCCTTTTAGTAAATAACAAATACCCCGAATAGGCCTAAAAAATTATCATACATTAATGCTTATTAAGTATTAGTAGTATTAAACAATGGATTCTATTAGAAATATTATTATATATTTAATAATATAGGCCTAAAAAACAGCATATATTAATGCTTATTAAGTATTAGTAGTATTAAACTATGGATTCTATTAGAAATATTATTATATATTTTACATAATATTAAGGTGTCGATGAATATAGCAGTTTCTCAAGGCAAGTTTCCTACAGAATATTTTCTATATTTAGCTCGACTCGAAAGGTATGCCTTCGGTCGTTCCTAGCCCCATATTTTGCATAAACCCACTCATTATAGAATCCAGAATCCAGCGAAGAGGGGCGAGAGCCCGCTGGAGAGTGGCAAGGAAGAGTTGAGAACGTCGATGTCATGGCTCGTTCCCTCTGCATTTGGTTTCGGTTTGGGGTTCCACACTCTTCCCTGGCTCGGGAGAGGGGTTTGGGTTGGGAGGGGTGGTTCGAGTGGTCGCTCGGTTAAGTTGAGTTGCATGCAAAAATGGCCAGCGTTTGCTCTGGAGCAAAGGAAAAAATAAAGTCCTCCCGGAGAGTGTGTGTGTGTATATATATAGGTTGCAGAAGTGGCCCGCACTTTGGAGGCACACCCGCACACCCGCCCCACGCCTCTCTGCTTTATGTTTTCAAATTAAAGTCGAAAGCGTGGCAACACTTAATGTGCGCCACTAGAAGCAGATTAGTTGCATTACCCTGCCCCTCCTGGCTCCCCGACTCGACTCGCCTCGACTCGTCCATTTTCCATCCTGGCCTGGCCAAGAAGAAATGGCGGAATAACTACGGCGACTAAGCCTGGTCCGCCGTATTAATAATTTAAAACTAAAGCTCTTTCTCTCTTCTGGTAAAGTTTTCGCACTGCCTTCTTCGTGGAGGAATTAAACTTTAAATTGAATGCCGCTTAAGGCTTGCGAGGACTTAAAGAGGATCTAGGAATATTTCTACCTCAACAGAATGTACAGCTGGGAATTTAATTTGCAAAATTCCAAGAAAGAAACTTGTGCAGCTTACTTAATAATTAAATTCATCCTTCTAAGCGCTTACTATACAAGTTAAATTCAATATTTCAACTCCAATCAAATAGTCGTTCCATTATAGAAAAAGCCTCTCAACTTTCGGCTTTGATCGGAACTAATGAGGTCACCGCGCCAAGCCAAGTTTGTTTATTTTTTTTGCGAGGCAAGAGCGATTTAAATTATGGAATTGCTGAGGGGTTTCGGATGGGTTCTTTCGAGTATTGGCATTCCGCCACCGCCGAGCATCGAATTCAATGAATTTTAAAATTCCTCCTCCACTGCTGCTGCTGCTGCTGCTGCTGCTACTGCTGACTGCGCGCAATTTCTGCTAGGATTATGATAATATAGCTCAAGTGCAGTTAGTCGCTGTCGCTGCTGCAGTTGCACTTGCCGTTTGCGATAATCATAATAATAATAATGGTGCAAGTGCTGCTCTAGCTCCAACTCCTCCTCTGGCTCCTGCTCCTGCTGCTCCATCATTATTGTGTGGGTTTTGCATTTGATAAGGTCTCTGGGATGATGATAATGATAATGATAATGCAGCATCAGCGCCCGGAATGGCAATTGAATTGCAAAAAAAGGAGGGACAGCGAGGGAATACTCCCCGACGAGTGAGTGGAAACTAGGATAGGGCCGCAGGGCAGCACGCGTTGATGCCTCGAAATGTGGCAAGTGGCAGGAACGAAATGGGGGTAAAAAACCCCAAGCATTAGAGCTCAGTGCCATTAAGCTGATTTTCCACACTTCTTGTGGTTACAACCGACTATCGACCATCGACTCCCCTTAACAATAATAATAACTTGCAAATAATAATATTAAATACCCGCCATCCAGCTGCACAGCTGAAATTGCAAAGTCAATGACCAGAATGACTACTAAAAATCAATTTTTACCCCATAAGCAGCTTAATTATAATTTTAATTGATTTCTAAAACAGATTTCCACACGCGGGTGGCGGGTCCTGTGGCTTTGGCTGTGCGTGTTTTATAAATTCTGCACCAGCAAATTGCCGGCTATAAAACATAATTCGCTATTCCTAAAATTTTCCCGTTTATTGAAGCGATAAAATAATAATTTATAACAAAGCAAATTGTTCAGTTGACTTTGCCCCAATTTTTGGAGCCAATGTAGCTTAAATTAGTATACACTAATTAAGTTCCTCTGGGTAAAGGTAACATGTCATGGACAAATATTGATTTTGTTAGTAATTCCGGAAGTTAATAATAAGGTTCAATAAACTACGTAAACAGTTTACTTTAAAACTTTAACTTTGAGTATTTCGTTTTGGATAAAAACTACCTCAACGTTGTTTGTAATTTTTATTTAAATATTTATATTAAGAAGATATTCAGGAACAATAATACTTTTGCAAAATTCGTTTTCACATAAAAGGAAATAGTCAAATATTTATTAAAATCCTTAAACGATCTACGTAACACATGAAAAACCTGCAAAATTAAAATGGAAATTTCCGTATTTTGTTATTTTTGCTCGAGTTGCACAAAATGAAATCCGCTTTAAGTAAGCGCCAGCACTTTAAATGCATTTAAGCCAATTGAATAGCAATTTGGTTAGTTAAAAGATAGAAAACCCGACCGACCAGACCAGACCAGACCGATCCCCGATCCCGGACTCGCCCGCACAAAACAACAACCACACTTCGCATCCTCAGCCAACTGCACATTCGATAACAATTAATTTGTGCAGTGCGCATTTTGCGTGTTTGTGCAAATAAATTAGTGGCCCGCCCCCTCGGAACTTGGAGCCCTTTTCTATGGAAAGTGCAAATATTTGGCGAAATGTTAAATGCCTGCCAATTAGTTATCGAGAGTCCACCGTAGCTCTTGCCAGGGAGCGAGAGAGTTTTAATTTATGTAAAATTAATTGAGCATTGGCAAATGCTGAAATTAACTAAGCCTGGCTGAGCACAAAGCTCACCAGCGGGGGACCAGACCGGACCAGTTTCAACCTGGCCCTAACCCACTTGGGTGTGGCTGGCACTTTTCAATGCCAAAGCCCAGGGGCGAAGCTGTGCGGGGCGGCTATTGGATTACACACGACGATGTGGTCGAGGCTTCCGCCAACTTTTTCACGCAGCGATTAACTTACCAAGGCCAAGGTCTCTAACTCATCTTAGTCTAGATTAGTCTCTTATTTAATCTTTATATAAATAATATCCGCAATAAAAAGTTACTAAGTCTTTTATTTTACTTTCCCGTTACAGAACGTAAACTCTTTGTGGGAATGCTAAACAAGAAGCTGAACGAGAACGACGTTCGTAAACTATTTGAAGTCCACGGAGCCATCGAGGAGTGCACCGTTCTCCGGGATCAGAACGGCCAGAGCAAGGGCTGTGCCTTCGTCACATTCGCCACCAAACACGCGGCCATCTCCGCCATTAAAGTGGTGAGTACTCGGTGGAGCTCAGCATACACATGACGAAAAAATGTATTCAAAGATATCCTCATCTTTGCAGACCCTCAGCCAGAACAAGATCATGGAGGGCTGCACGTCGCCGCTGGTGGTCAAGTTCGCCGACACCCAGAAGGAGAAGGAGCAGAAGAAGATCCAGCAGATTCAGGCCAATCTCTGGAACCTGGCCAGCAACATTAACATACCGTTGGGCCAAACTGCCACCACCGTGTCCACGCCAATTCTGCCCAATCCGCCGCAGCAGGCCTCGCCAGTCTTGGGTGCCGATGCCATCACGCCGGCATCCATTCAACTGCTGCAGCAGCTGCAGGCGGTCGGATTGCAGCAGCAGTTGCTGCAAGGTGAGATTTATAACTTGGATATTTTAGAAATATATATTTAAATATATTTGTATCCCTTTCCAATTAAAGCGCTAACTGGTCTAGGAGCCGCCCAGCAGAGCAGCTCGGCGACGGACACAAGTGCCGCCGCTGCCGCCGGTCTGCTGACTCCGATGACCGTCCAAAATCTGGCAGCCATTGCCGCGATGACGCAGCCGAGTCTCTCAAATGCCGCCGCCGCAGCAGCTGCTGCAACATCGCCGGGCAGTGCCCAACTGACGAACACTGCCGCTCTGCTCTGTAAGTCTTCCGCCCTTAACCAGATCATTTAATTTCGGGGCTCCGTAGTTAATTATTCAACAGGGGATGTGTGGAGATACATCCCACAAGCTCCTGGCTTGAGTAGCCTGAGCTAATTATCTCATTTTTCCCATTTCCGTATTGAAGTTTCTGCCTTGTGCGTCACTAAGAAAAGGAAACCAAAAAAGGAAAAAAAGAAATGCGAAAGGAAGCCAGCCACAACCCCTCCGTTTCCTACTCTTGTTTTTCTTATCAGCCTGTTGCTGGCTTCCTTTCTTTAGTTTTTCCTTTATCGATTTGTAATTATAGTGTTTGAGTTTGGTTGTTGTCCTGGTTATTGCCTTTAATGAGTGGCAAATGGTTATTGGGGCTATAGGAAACTCATTTTACGGTGCGAGAATATTTTCGAAGGCAAAATTGTTTTTTTATTGGTCTGAAAACTAGTTCCCTGTACTTAGCTTTAGTAGTAAAAAACTTAATTTCAAATGAAATGCAATAAACTCGCCCCAAAATCGATGCTCATTAATATTACTTCTCCCTCGTAATTTCATTCATCTATAATTGATGAAAACTTTCCACTCCAATAACCTTTACCAAAATTGCTTTTCTATTCTGGGCTTCGTTCGCAACAAATGTGTCATCATCTGACATTCAAAGTGCCCAATTAGCTTAATTTAGTGGACTCTGCTCCTGCCAATGCCTCCAAAAAACAACCCCACTCCCACCCTGCTTGAACTTATCCAAGGGAAGCAAATTACAATCATGGCCTTGTCAATCTTCATTGGGGAGGAAATTCGAAGCAAATCGACTTAAAATAGCCGAATAAGAATTTCCTCCCAAACCGGGTGGTTAGATAAATGGATTGACGTCATCGCCATTCTATTCTAATTAACTGAACAATTTAGCCTTCTTGGATAATAAATCTATTGTATATTTTTTACTCAAATAATGCTTACATATAAATAACTTTGGATTGAAAGCAGGCCTCTTAAGAAAGAAGCCTGCAGCCAAGAAAAAAGGTGAGAAATTTTTTAATGGAATATTTATCCCAACCATGAGTTCTTATTCATGTTCTTTGAATCATTTTCTTTTGTATATATTTTTCTTTCCAATAATAAGTAAATAATAGACTATATATTTGTAATGCAATTTTAAAGACATCATAATGTAATGTTAAAATATTAAATTAATCCATCTTCTAACCTAATTCTCGGCTCTTTCGAAAGTTAAACTTTCTTTCACCTGCGCGCGATACGCGCTGTGCCTTCATTTTTATTTTGTCATAAAGAAATGTGTGTGTTATTAAGTTTGATAGTTAAAGTCAACGAAGCATTCGACGTAACGTTCACGTGCACCGTAACGCGCTTGTTTTACGTCGCTCGCTTTACGTCACCAGTCCCTGAGAGAGTTGATGGCCGTAAAGCTGGCGATGGGAAGGGAAGTCATTCTCCAGAGAAGAGGATACCGTACAACATACAAAATTACAAGTTACACTCTCTTGCGAAATTAACAACATGGAACTTATTGCAGCACAAGGCAGTCTCCGGTGAAGGGATTTTCAAGAGGGGTTAAGGACTAAGAATAGGGGGATATAGGACGGAACGAGGACGGGGACGAGGACGAGAAGAACTCGCTCGCTTTTTTAATGGTCCCATTGACTTTTTCGCTTCTTGCAAATGGCAATGTTTTCTGCTCATTTCACGGCTTTCATTTCTCATTTCATTAAAGCCTGATTTAAATAATTTCAAATATTATTAACCCAAATTAATATTTACAGAGGTTGCCCTATATAAATATATATTTAATTAGCTCTTTATGGGTCAAGGGGTCTTACTTCTAACCTCCTTTAGTTAAAGGAAAATTATGTGACAGCCTAATCTTTGAATCTAAAAAACCCAAGCTGCTAAAACAATTATAGCTTTTTTTTTTTCATTTTCTATGAAACTAAAATCACTATAATTTTCCCAAGACACAGAAAAATACTTGTGAAAAAAGAAGCATGCCCAAGGGAAATGTCATTGTCTATCTGTGGACATCGCTGACCGTGCTCTATCCCCCTTTTCCACACTGCTCTCTACTTAAATTTCTTTCTTAGCAAGTTCATTTCAAGAGCATCTTACCGAGAAGTAGGCTAAGAAAACCATGGCCAAGTAAGTCGAAAAATCTGCGGCTGACTTAATCAGAAAAATGCCAAAAATTAAGCGGATTCGCAGCGCCTCCACTGTCCCTTGGCCAGCTTTCTCTTTCGGCCCGAGCTTATCTTGTGGGGATTTTCGTGAGTTCTGGCCCCTTGTGCACTTGTGCGTACTCATCGTGTGCCACTTGAACGATTTCCAGGCACTTCATTTAATGAAATATTAAAAATTCTTTGCCCTGGGAGAGCAGATTGAGTCCGAAGATTCCGGCGATTCGGACTCCAAGGAGATGTCCTCTGTCCGCTGTTTCCTTTTTGCTCTGAATTGAAAATGAAATTCAGTTCAAAGTGCAGCTGACAGCGAGGACAGCAAGGATGCGCCTATCTCGGTGTCCTTTCTCCCCCTTTTTCATATCCAGTTTTGACTGCTCGGGTATATTGGTTTTATGAACAGGAAAACAAAGGTAGTCCTTGTTTCAAATTAAATATTTATCTTGATTTTTTATTATTATTTAGATCGGAAGTATATTTCGTAAAATAATATTTTATACTTTCTTGATCACCTTCCAATTAATATTGTTAGTATACAAATAGTCTTTCCTGCTCCTTACTTCCTATATTTCCTTGAACAACCGCCCACAGTCGAGGATTCCATCCTGTAGCTGTCTTTCTCCAAGTTCTCCCCCAGTTTCCATAGAGAGGAAAACCACTTCCCGTTTGGCATTTCTTTTTCCTTCTGCTGGGCTCCCTCGGATACATAAACTAAACTACAAAATCGCTTTTCAAGTTGCCACGAGTAAAAAAAAACTTTCCACAGACTTCCTTTGCCTTTGCCCTGCCGTTGTTGGCGTTGTTTTGGCTTTTGCCTGCCACAAATAAAATGGACAAACAAATTGAGCTCTCGACTTTGGTCCCGCTTTGTTTGTTCATTGTTGCTGCCGCCCTCCGAAAATTGTTTATGGAAAACCTATCGAAAGTATGAGAAAAGGCAGTGAGTGTGGAATGAAAAAACTAATTGTAGTGGGGCCAGGACGAACAATACGGGAGATAGGAACAAATTGGTGTGAGGATAACAATGCCAGGATATGGAAGTAATGCTGGGAATTCGTTTTAGATTAGAATTGAGGCAGATGCAGCAATTACCATATTTGGAAGAGAGGAGGCTGATTGCAAAGGAGAGAGATCTCAGATTGGATTTATAGAATTTTAAAAATCCCTGGTGTTGGTTTTATGAATGTTGCCTTCCTACTTGATCTTTTAATTAAAGAGCAAATATAAAATATGGAAAATTGGCAACAAAAGTGCCTTTCTCTTAGCCTTCTTGGCCCCGGCGCTTGATTTTCCGCCAACACTCTACTCCGAGGCTCAAGTGCATCCAATTCAAAAAGTTGGCCGAGCGGAGCTCAGACTTCGACCCTTCTTTTTCCTGCTCAGAGTTGTGAGTAGCAACCGAAAACAAAAAGCCAAGCCAGCCAAGAGCAACAAACGAAAATCTTAATCAAAGTTTTGTTCAAGTGCAGTAAACTATGTAGTTTATACTACCAACCTCGGGCCACGCCCCCTTCTTCACAAGGCGCTCCTCAAACTGATTTAGGGTTTCAACACGTTTTTCACTCGTTCCTTTTTTGTTTAGCCATCCCCCTTTCATCTCATTCTGTTGTTCCTTTTTTTCCTATTTTGTTTTGTTCCTTGGCCAGCTCTCCATTACTTTTGTTTATACACTTTTTCGCTTTTTGCACTTCAAAATCAACAAGAGCAACAATAACACATCGGGATGAAAGTCGTTTGCCTGCAAATGGCAAATAAGACGGTGAACGGAGGGGAAGTAGAGGGAAATTGTAAAATTTTGTACTTGAAGTCGACGAACAAATTTTCAACAGTAAACTAAAAACTTGCAGATACAAAACAGACAGCATCCGGACCAGAAATAGTTTTAGGCAATGTTTTCGACTTTCTTCTTCAATTTTCTTTCTTCAATTTGCCATTGTTTGCTGTTTTTACTGGCCGGGGCACTCATGTGGATTATTATTGGCTAACTTAGTTAGCCGGCTCTGGTTTCAAGCCGCTTGATGAGTGTGCAGCTGCAGCCTTGGCCTATTCTCCTCTATCCACTTGCTGACTTCTTGCAGGCTTTCTTTGCAAAAACTTTGAACAACAATTAAAACAATTTACAGTGCAAATATGTGCAACTTTTCGCCTACAAGCTTTTGCTATATTTACACATGACACAAGCATTTGACGTAGCATTTTTTATTCAGTTAAATAGGTAAAGTTTGTGCGGCTTTTTATTTTTATATGTTTGTAATTTTAACGAACTGAATTATGCCTTCAGGAAACTGGAATATATAAAATGTGGGTCACAGAAATATAAATTTATCGCTAAATTCGTACTTGGGAATTATTTGCTCAGGTTGCTGAGTTTTTTTAATTAAAAATTCCTAAGTACGAATTGAGCGATAAAATTTAATGTTATAAGGTTGGATCAGTTATTATATATATTGCCGCAAATAAGATTTAAAATAAAAACAGTTCTTATAAATACATTTTAATTGATTTCTAAATTTTTTACTGCTTGTTAAATCTCATTAATTATAGATTGTTAGTTCCATCGAATTTAGTTATTAGTCTAATTTAGCTTATTAAAACCCAGGCGAGCCTCACACACTGAGTTTCAGCAACAAGACACACTCACACACGCAAAGGTTTGCAAAACTCATTAATAACGGCGATCATGGACGGCGGAAAAGGGGCGCCAAAGTGGCGGTCAGGGGCGGATTGCTAACCACAAAATTGCATTGCATGACGGCCAATGGCGAAACACGCAAAACAACTAAATAACAAACAACAGGCGTCAAATTACACAAAACCCGAAACCAGAACACAACCAACACACACACACACACACATATTCCAACAGAGACAAATTAATTTTAGATTCGCCGCCGTTGCAGTTGTTGCTCTTATTGTTGTTGTTGTTGTGAGCTTGGCAAAATAATCAAATGTCGCCCCACGTCGCAGTGCACAAAATTCGATGATTAATTACGTCTGACGATACGAAATGAAACCAACCAAATAATAATTATACAGTGCAGTCGGAGGTGCAACCATTGAGGGAACTGGGTCTGTGGAATAAATCAAACGGTGGAAAACGCTATTTAAGAAGAGCACTACTACTATCAGAGTTGCTTAGTTTTTTCCCCTTGAGTTTATTTAACAAGCTTGTCATTCAGTACTTAAGTTAACTTATTAATTTATTTAAGTATTTGTTGAAATTTGATTTTCTACTTAGCTTACAATTTTCTCTACTACCTTCACTACATTTGCAATTTTGTTATATCACTAATTCTCTATCTCGCTCTCTGACATCTATATAGGGTCTGATCCGAATCCATTGGCATCGGCGTATATGTCAACGGCCGCCGGTTTGCCGCAATTCGGCAGCGCCAGTGCATTGTCCACTTCGCCGCTGGCCAGCGTTGCCCTCAGTGCCGCAGCCGCCGCTGCTGCGGGCAAGCAGATTGAAGGTGAGTCACTGAACAGAAACTATACACTCAGAAATATTTGTTACAATTATTTTGCTTAAGAAAGAATTAAAATACAAGGCCAATTGCCTAGTCTTAAAATTAGTATGGTAAAAAATATAGTAAAAGCATTTAAATATAACAAAATATATTACTAAGCTAAGATACGATGGGAAAATTTCTCCTTTCCAGTTTATTTTAGTACAAACTTATAGCTAAAGTTTTACATTTCATTTTAATAGACATGCCCACCAGTCGTATACGCAATTTTGCAAATAGTTACCCCGCCATTTGCAAAATTGCGTATACCCCACCATTTGCAAAATTGCGTATACGACTGTTCTACATTTCTATTCAAATAATCAATTCTTAAAAAGGAATAGTCTTGTAATAATTTCAAAATTTATAATTATTTTAGTACAAATTTTAGCTGTACTTGTTACATTTAATTTTAATAGAAATGCCCACGAGTCGTATACGCAATTTTGCAAATAGTTACCCCGCCATTTGCAAAATTGCGTATACCCCACTATTTGCAAAATTGCGTATACGACTGGTTGACATTTCTAATCAACTAAACAATTCTTAAAAAGGAATAGTCTTGTAATAATTTCAAATTGTACAATTAAAATGTATATCAGATATAATTCCCGCCTACAATTTCGTATTGAAAATATATTAAAACTAGCAAAGTAAATATTTATAATGTATTGGCTATTTTACCAACTATTTTCTCTGGCACAATTGCATTTCGGAGGGTAATCAGGAAGGCTTCGAAACGCGGCATGAAGGGGGGAATGTTACACGCAAACGGTAGGAATAGAAATGTCTAAATGCCTGACATTTTGATAAATGCAGCAAAATGCCCGAATGAATGCTGCTGCGGTTGTGTCACTCCAATACCAAATCGCTGTCTCTGGCCTCGTCCTTGCATTGATATTGGCATTTTAAATACTCTACCTGTTAAGGGTTAAAAGGGTTAAAAGTTAGAAAAATAGTTTTTAAACGAACATACACAAAGGGGATTAATTAAATATATTTTTACCTAAAGATAAAATACCTTAAATGGTTTATTTATTAACTTATCCATTCCTTGTTATATTTTTTATAACCTCTTATAATTAAACAACCAATTATAAATTTATTAAGTGAAATATTTAGCTCAGTGAAATATTTCTTAGTTAGTGCATAGACACCTTACTGGCACAGCTGCAGTAGTATTGTTTCTGCTGCTGATGCAACATCACATGCATTAACCCGCTCATTGCTGTCAGCGTCATTCGTTCGTTCGTGATGCGGTTATTTTTTCGTCCTTTTTTCCCCCAGTTTACTGTTCGTTGCTCCCGCATTAGGTCCTCCCATTGCCCAACACTCCCACCCGCCACCCTTGGCGCAACTTTCCCGAATCCCACTTGTCATGGACATTTTGTGTGGATGTCTGTCTAATCTACTTAGTTTTAGTTCTGCCATTGTTCTCGTTGCTTTTATTATCCTGCTGCCGCTGCCTTATTTTTTATATAAAATTTCATCTATCAAATGTTATGCAGTTGGTGGGGATAGAGGATAAGGGATAAGGGCTAAGAGCAGAGAGAGAACGTCAGTTGGACATTTTCATAACTCCCAGAAATGATTTAAGCAGATTCTCCCAACAAGCCTCCACAAATCAAAATCCCTCAAGAATTTCTATTTCCTTTTGCCACGCCCACTCAGATGCGGATGTGTGTGTGTGTGTGTAAATAAGCCGCCCCTCTAATCCGCAATCGAATGTCCTCCGCTGACACAAATCCTTCAATGCCATAAGCGCAAGCCAAGAAGCAAATTCCCGGTGGAGATGTAGCAAAAATCAATAAGATCAATCATCCTGTACATTTCACTCCTGCCAGCCAGGCTCTCCAGGACCTCCAGACTCTCCAGGCTCCCCAACTCCACATCTCGCACTTGCTAAGGAGAATTTATGAGGAGCATTTTGATGCGGGCTTAAATTTTTATCAGCTCCCGACACAGTGTAAATATTACACACACTTGACACACAATTCCATTAGTCAGACGTCGCTGTCGATATCGGGAAATATGGCAACTGAGCATTACTTCCCACTTTCCCACTCGCTCCCCACTGCCACATATATGTTCGTGTACTTTGGCACACATAACATTAAAGTTGCAGCAGGAGATATTCGAGATGTTTTGGAGGGGAGGAAAAATGCAACGGAAAATGTTTTGGCATTGCACTTTTTGCTATATTTCCGGTTACATAAGCAAACATCCTTTGAGTGGATGGGAGTGTGTGCACGTAAAAAAATTGTTCATCTGCTAGGACGAATATCCTAGCAAGGAATCTTTACCCTTCACTCGAAATATTCCTAAATATGGTCTTGAAAAATACTTAATTTAATACACAGGTATTTTTGGATTAATATTTTTAAATTCCTTTTTGAATTGCCATATCTTTAATATTTCTCCCTCTGCATTTTATGCACCATATAGTGAGATATATTTTTGCAGTTGAGTGACTCGCTCGCTCGCTCGCTCATCTCTCCCTTCGTCTTCACATCTGCTGGCTTCGTTATCCTTTTGTGCGACTCCTTGTTTGCTCTGCTGACTCATGACGTCGCCGAAAATTCCCTCCTGACCAACTGCAACAAGCAACCAACACAACTATCGAGGGGGCGGGGCTGGTTCGGTCGGAGGTCTCAGGACTGCGGGGTACTGTCTGGGTGGAAGCACAACAAATTGCTCCTGCTAGCCGAAATGCGAAATGTGAGCTGCCATGTTTCGCCTCGCTTGGCTGGATTGTGAAAAACTATCATAGATGACTTGGACTTGCTCAAATGGAAGTCGACCCGAGAAGCGGGGGAGAAAGCTAAGCTAAGCTCTATGTAATTATTGGATGAGATATGGGAAGATTATACGGAAAAGGGAAAGTGGTTAATGGATAATTCACTGTGATTGGGCAGCGTTTAAACATGCTTCGATTTTGATATAGTTCGTGACCTTTTTTTAAATAAATTTATATCAAAATATTTGGTTTCATATATATTATATTAAATAGTTTTTGAGGCTTTAAATTAAAGGTTAAATTAATATATTTTGAATAGTAATCAAAGCTCATAAGGGACAACATATTTCCATTCTTAGGCCTCCTAGTTCTTATTATTTTCTGTTTTTATGCCAATCTGTTTTTAATATTCGAGTTACTCCAAATTCAATTAAAGTCAAGCCTACTCTCCAGCTTAAAGAAGCTTAACTGGGTTTTCTTCTGCCTTTTCCCTTTCTTAACTTTCTTTTATGCGAAAATCCCATCGAACTCTTATCAAATGGGAAAAAATATGCTTCAGACAATCCTAAAAATGCCAGATTTATGCAATCTGTGTAGGAAGAAAAGGCTGCAAAGAACGACTGCACCAAACACAATGCACACTCCATGTGTGTAGGGCAGAGAAATTCTCAACATGTGAAATTTATCAAATGACGACAAGCCGCACAACAACAGAGAGAGAGAATATATGAAGGAGGGATATATGGAGCAAGACCATAAAGGGAGTGAGGGCAGGAAACAACTTATAAGCATGTAGACAGGACCAGACGACAGTCACAAAATTAAGCAGGAAATAGAAGCAAAGGCTGCAAAATAAAAATAAATATAATAATACGAAAAAAAATCTGTGGCAAAAAAAGTAAAGTAAATAAATGAGAAGCGGACCCAGAACTATCATCTGCAGTAAATATAACGCTTTAAGGGAGCAGCCGGCCAGAGAAAGGGACGGAAGGAAGGCGGGCAAATATGACAGTGACAGACGATCCGGGGAATCCCCCGCTTTCAGAATCGGTTGGGTGACCCTAAGGCGGCAGCGGTCGCTTCTCCTTCCGGCTGTGCAGCCGGATTAAAGTCATGTGCATAAGCCGGAAGTTGGAATATAAAATAACCAAATGTGTGCGGCTGCAGGCAGGACGACGCGGAGATGGAGGCTACTACTCCTACGAGGAGATACTGCCGGGAGTCAGAGACAGCGGAGAGGAAGTCGAAAGATTTGCGACTTATGCTCCGGAGAGTCGGTGCAATTGTAAATGGGGAGTGCCGGCCAGTTCCAATCCTCTTGCAAGCGAGTGATTATGAAAAGGGCAACGTATAAACACTGGGAGAAAATACACACCAAAAGTACAATGAGTAAAACTTCAATATGCATATAGAGATAATTCCAAAGTTTTAAAACATTTTTCTGAACAATTGAACAACTTTTCCCATAGCAATGTTTCCGACACTGTTTTTATAACAATGTTTCCCACACTGTTTTTATAACAATGTTTCCCACACTGTTTTTATAACAATGTTTACAGTACAGTTCTTTTAACAATGTTTCTAACAATGTTTCCAACACTCTTCGCATAGCAATATTTACAACACTGTTCTTATCCATGTTTACAACACGGTTCTCTTAAAAATGTTTTTATAAGAATCCGTCTAAAGGAAAGAATTAAAAGAATTATGAATTATTATAAATATTTCATAACCTTTTTGACCACAAAAATAAATTTGTAATATGCTCAAATGTCAATTAATAAATTCAATATATGTTTTTAAAATATCTTAACCGATTTCTCACACTACCACTTCGCATTAAAATCAATAAAGAGGAACCAGATATATGTGCACACAGAACTGGAACTGTAGCTTATGTGCCATAGATTCCATTTGGCTTCCTTCCGCCTTGGTCGTGCCCTTGAGAGGAATAGGAAAATAGAGGAGGACTTTCCCCAGTTTTCCCAGTCAGCTCGGTCGGGTGAGCGCGACAGCCAAGAAAATGGCAAAAAATCGCTGGCCCCCCCAACGGCGAAAGGGAGAGGGAACGTGCATCTATCTGCATTCATCTCTCCCTCCATCGATGGCAAAAGGGGCAGGACACAGGACATGGCGTTGCCAAGGCGGATGGCGCATCTTTGGTCGACGGAAGAGGAAAATGCAATATAGGAAATCGTTTTTCGCACACTGAAAAATTTCAGCAGAGCAACAGAGGAAAAAAGTTGCGAGTTGTGAAAAACAAAACAGGAAGTTTATTTGTGCGAGGGGCTGGCGGAAGGGCAATCGCTTTGCGGATTCCAAGAAGTTACACATTTCTGGCTACCAAAATGTGTGGAAAAGATTCTGCGGTTGACAGCTAACTGAATTTATAGAAAGTGTAGTGAGATTAGACTAGACGGATTTATTTTTGAATATAAATTAAGGAGGTAAATGCAATAGATTGGATACAAAGGATGGTAAACAAGAATCTATTGGAATTTCCGTGGGGAAAGCAGTTTAAGCTAGATTTATGACTGGAAAATGTACTTAAAATTCTATCTTTAATTTTCTGCTGTATGACGGCCAAGTATAATGAGGCTGCTTTTTTCTGCCCACTTGAATTCTTTGCTGTGAATATTTTCGAGTGCCAGGCAAATTGTGCTGCCTTAATTTGTTGCCTTGGAAATAACTGCCAGCGTTTTTTGCATCTTCACATTTATTCTTTCATCTAATTATATGGCGTGCGTGGCACACACGTGTCGCTTGTTAGTCGCGTAATTCAATAGCCACGGGCGTTTTTAATTGGACTTTTTCACTCTCCACTCTCGAGCCTAAATTAATTGATAGGTGTGCGAAATTACAAGCAACAAGTTGTGCAGGAGCGGCGCCACGAATAGTATCAGTATCACGTCGAGTCTTGAGTCAATTAATATGAAAATCCTGGCAGCATCAACGGCTTGTGACTGCCGGCGGCGGAGGAGGACGATGATGATGATGATGGGGGTATGCCCCCGGAGGAGCAGCTTTCTTCGCCATTCAATTTGGCTTCATTTTGTAATCGCATCAGCGTCGGGCAATCTGTCAGCAGTCAGTTTACCTCGGGGTCCCCCTCACTTGGCTGTGTGGAGTGGTGCAGAGTGTGTTGAAAGGGGAGGAACCTACGGGAACCTACGGGAACCTACGGGGATTGCAGCAACAGCATCAGCAGGCCTATGGAGGCGGTGCTGGCCCAGTCATATATCAAGGTGATCAATAGCAGTGCTTCTGGCAAACGATGATGGAGATGCCAGTGGGCGCTTTGGGACTGCCTGTTGTCCTGGAGCAACTCTTCAAGCCTATCCTATTACAAGGGGTGTGAATATGACTGCGTGTGTGTGCTGACAGAGATAAAGCAAAACATTGTAATTATTGTTTCAGTAAGCCTTAATTGAGTGCCAGAACACTGTAGAAAGCTTTCCAATTAAAGGCTTTTTACTTACCTGAACGTGTAATATTCCGCAAAACAGAAAATTACAATATCGGGTCTCATTTTAATTATAGATGATAATTTTCTTTTCCTAATTTATTGAAATAAAAACAATTAAGGTAACATAGGAATACTTTCTGTATTTGTTGAATTATTGAAATTGTGTAGCATACTTTTCTGGGTAATAATTGCTGATGTTAGAATAAACTCAATAGCAGAGGAAACATTTTTCTCTAATTTGATGTATTAATAATATTTATAGAGGGTTTTTATTTTTTTCTATTTTTCCATCTTTTGTGTGCATTTCGGTTTAATAAAATTGGAGACCGCAAAATGCCAGCTGCTATTCGAGGCGTTTTGCTGTCATTAAAAAGCATCACGAAAGTGAAAACGCGACTGCTGACGCACGCAGCTTTCTCCCGCTCTTTCTCCCATTGTATGTCTCTTTCTGCCAGCCCTTTCTCTGTCTCCTGCCTCTTTCTATTTGGTCTGCACAGAGAAAAATACTTACCCAGATCAATTTTATATTTTCTGATTAGAAAACTATTTTATCTTTAGTAAATAAACATGTATACCATTTTAGTCTTTTGTGGAAAATGTCATTGAGGGAGTAAGGTTTATAATTATGGAATTTCCCTAAGAAATAATTAATTTATTGTATTTTCTGTGTACCAAGGCTGCTGGTGGGTTGTAATACTGCTGAATGCTGACTGCAGACTGCTGACTGCCGCCGCCTGCCGACTGCTGACTGCTGACTGCTCATCTGCTGACTGCTCATTGCCAGTGACGTTGACAGTAATTTGCACGAAAAGTGCAACCGCAGCACGAGGCGTGAGTCGCGTTAATGTGCGTGTGACTGAGACGGGCACTGGCACAGGGACAGGGACAGGGGCCACTATGATGATAACGTCGCGAAACGATGATGATAATGCTGCGAGAGATAATGACGCCGAGGCGATGCCAGCAGTCGTCGGCACGTGCAGCTAAACAAAGTGTCACACCCTGTGCGAAAGTGAGAGAGAACTGCATCGTGTAGCATCGCGGTGGTCGGGCGCATCATTTCCGCTTCCGTTTTGGCAATCAGCTGCTGATGCCGGCTTGGATTTCCCACCCTCTCGCCATATAATTTCAGGCTTTGTCCGCTCAACTTTCAGTGTCTCCGCTCTGCGGTTTAGTGGGTGGCAGTGGCGGAAACACGGCGTAAATGGCTGGGGTGGCACTGCTTAATTAATTGGCTCGTTGGAAGGTGAGATTGTAATACAGCAGGTAGCTGCAGCAACAGTAGTTGCAGCAGCAGCACTTGTAACAAGAGAAACTACTAGAGCCACGTCCAAGTAATTACAGGAAAATATACAAAAATGCTTTCCAGTTGATTAACAATAGATCTGCCCTTGAGTTTTTAATCAATTAACGCTAAAATTCATGGGTAATTGCTGAAAACTATTTTCCTGTTTAAAGACCTCTTGACATAATACTAATATATTTTAAAATGTATTAAAAAAATTTAATTTCCAGGAAAAACATTTAATTATTAATCTTTCTTGATTCTTTCAGGACCCGAGGGCTGCAACCTATTTATTTACCATCTGCCGCAGGAGTTCACCGACACGGATCTAGCCTCCACGTTCCTGCCCTTTGGCAATGTGATCTCGGCCAAGGTGTTCATCGACAAGCAAACGAGCCTGTCCAAGTGCTTCGGTTTCGTGTCCTTCGACAATCCGGACTCGGCCCAGGTGGCCATAAAGGCGATGAACGGCTTCCAGGTGGGCACCAAGCGTCTGAAGGTGCAGCTGAAGAAGCCCAAGGACTCGAAGCCCTACTAGCGGGTCGGACTTGCCACCTTCCCACCAAGATTGACGGGTTATCCGGACTGCTGGAGACACCGATTAGAGAATACTGAGATTTGTGAAATATGGAGTAGTCAATGAATGAAGAGTTGCCGTGTAGAGCGCGCGCGTTGCAAGAGTAACCCGATGCAAATGCCAACGTTGTACGTATCATGAAAATACAGCAAGCAGAAAATACAGCAAAAGACATGAAATATCTGTGCCAAAATTAGACAGCATCACTTATGATTTAGCACGTTATATGTTGAATTAAAAACGAAAACAAAAAATACAAAAAAAAGATACAAAACCAACTAAAATAACAAAAAAAGAAAAGAAAAGAAACGAAGAATACATCTTAGACTGTAGATTAGTTAACTTTCTGTTGAAGTTCCCCTCACTTCCATCTTTTACGACTTGTTTTCTAATTTTTAAACTATCGTACGAGTTGGTTGAACCATCGCCTTTTTTATTACATATTTTGTACACATATTCATGACTCACACACAAACACACATAAAACTAAACAATAAAAAAGAGATAAAAAAACAAAACAAAAAATTACAAAAGATCTGTTCAGAGTGTTAGTTTTAAGTTTTTGATATATCTGATAATTTTATACGCACTCTTTCTCTGTTTGATTTGTTCATCTCTCATGTTGCAAGTCACAATGAAGTTCTTACTATAAACATATATATATATATGATATATATGATATATATATCCTAGATATAGTTACAAGTTACTCGTTTTGTTCAATGGATTATCTCTATACTATATACCTACATTTATGCTGGCAGGCATAATTAGATTTTAGTTATCTGATTTGTTACTCCTCCCAACTAACTCACATTTTTATTTGTACTGAAAAAAAAAGAAATGTTTTTGTTATCCACACACACCATCCTTATTATTATTAATTATTAATTATTATAATTAATTAAACAAACAAATATGCGATTTGTAAAGAGCTTTGCGCAAAAAGACAAAACACACAAACCAAATGAAATCAACAAAAAAAAGGAGAATTTGTTATTTATGTTGAAGTCCCCCCTATTCATGGAGTTTATTTTATTTTATAATTTTTTTCTTTTCGGCAACAGCATCAAAATTTCGAAAAATCCGGTATTATAATATTATACATAAACGATTCATTTCTTTGTAAACTTATTGTTTATTTGGCTCTCTGTCGTTGCACATCTCTGAAGTAGATGAGTGCACATAATGTAGCATAATTTGTTTATGTAAAATCACACCACACACATACACACACATGTAAACAGCTCATTTAACTGCATAGAAAACATATCTCAATAAAGTTTTGTTCTCTGTTTCAAATGCACAACAAATATACATTATCTCTGTATTTATCGTTGTTTATCCTTATTTGCTTGGGTAATATATAATTTGTTTACTTTGTTTATATCTTGTATATTATTTATCTAATTTCAGAGAGGATTTCACGCTTAAAACACATTACAGACTTATATGCCCAATCCAAATATTTATTTATTAATTAACAATTTCTATTTTCCTATTTAGATGCCATGTTGACGTACGCTGAAGTTTTACCATTTATTTTCATACTTTGGAAAGGCAGTCATTTGGTAGTTGTTGCAGGCCGCCAGCTGAAAGGTATGTATTTTTAAAGCCTCTAATTATATATAATTAAATATAATTTATTAAATTAAACTTGTGTCTCATTGCAGTTGTATGCTTAGGTCCCGAAAACTTGTAAATATATCATGCGCTTGAGTCTCGAACATCTAAAAACTAAAAGAAAACACCTATCCATTTGCTGTCGCATACAAATTTTCAAGAACTGTAAATTTTAAACGAAGTTGTAAACAACAAACAAATTCGGACACTCTGTAAAAAAAATCGATATTCAAAAATGTTGTACGATAGCCAAGAAAGCCATTTTATAAGCTTGTAAAGCACGCTATTTTTAACGAAGTAAATTTATAAAAAAAAAATCGGAGTAATATGTTTATTTCTGGTTTTGCGGTCAATTTAAAAGACATTATGTTGTAGCTGAATAAAAGCATTGACAAATCAGATGGAAAGGTTAGCTAAATTATTTTCCGTTAGTAAGTTTATTTTCGGGGCGAGTCAAGTAGAGTCCAAGCTGTGTGCATTTTACATAAACTATCTGGATGTGGCTTTAAATTAAACAATTTCAATGCAGAATTAAATCATTCATCTTAGGCCTAAGCTCCATGATAATATGAATTAATGTTATGTGTGTAATTAATGTGTAATAAAAGCTAGCGCCTAAGTGTAATTTTTTAGAGAAACAAAGCAAGGCTGTGTGTTCTGACTAGAAATTAAGCGATCTTCACTACCGAATAATGGAAATTGGTATGCAATTTGATAAGAGTGGAAGAGTAATATTAGTTTGGAAAAGCGCAGAAATATTTGCTGATGCTAAACGTAATTCTAGTGATAAAACGTAGTTGATTAAGTGAATGGATTATATGTATACTTTAAGTAAGAAGTGTGTGTATTGGTAAGCAAAACTCACCCCCACACACCCCAACACACACATCAACAGCATCCAAACAGAATAAGTAAATCAATAAAAGGTGTCATGATTTTTATAAAAAAAAAGAACTAATAAAAGAACGCATTTTTACTGGAAATAAGTTACACAACCTGGCGTAGGATAATTTATCAAAAAATGTCTTGAGCCAGGGAAACTTTGCGATGAAAAACTTTCAGCCAAGGCGACTCGGGGAACGTACAAAATGTTGACGACTGCGAGAGAGAGCGAGAGTAGTAACTAAAGGAAAACTTCAACAATAAACGAAATATTTTGCTAAACTTGCGATTTGCATAAAAGAAACTTTATGCCAATTGTGGAAGGCAGAGGAGGCGGCTCGAGGGCGCTGGAGCCCGGTGAGATCCTGATTCTAAGGCGACGGCTTGGGGTGCCGGAGGAGAGCAGGACGTGTAAACAAATTTACCAACTACGTGACGCAGCAAGTTCGTTCCGGTTCCAGTTCCTCCTGCTCCTCACTCCACTACTCCCTCTCAGGCGTTGCATAATCCAAATCCAAGTCAAGTCTTAACGCAAGATTTATTCCCATTTAAATCATGCGTGGCAAAGTTTTCTCCGAGCAAATGCCAGCCGTAAAAGGGGGCCGAGTGGCGGGCGGCGGCGGCGCTTACACGGCAATAATTTCGTCTTGCCATATTCAAATATTTTGGCATTTGATTAAGCCAAAAAGTTGTTGGCTTCCTCTGGCCGAATCTTTGAGGGATAAACCCAGCAACAATAGTGACGGGGTAAGAAATTGATTGTTGGCCTGGGATAAGCGGCCCATTGATCACAGCATCCGATGACTATTTGGGGAAATCTGCAAGGATTGATGGTAAGTTCAAAGTTTTTTAGAGGAAACAGAGGGCAAATATTAAGCTGACAAGTAAGCCAGGGACGAGAGGAATTTGTCCTAACCTATGTTTTCATATTATTACTTATTAAAATATATTTTCAAGTCGTAAGCAGCTTCAAGAGGTAAACAAACTTAATGGATTTAGAACCATCTTCCTGCCACAACCCTAAGATCCTTGATTATAATTGGGAACTAAGAGCTCATTTTCCTGGAAACCTCTCAACTAATGCTTAATCGAAGTCCCTTGTGTTGCCGTTGCCCTCCACCACCCTCAGTTTCTGGCTAACAATTCGCGAGCGTTTGATGAGATCTTTTGTCATGCTCCACTGGCCAAATCGCTATTTAGGCCACTAAATTTGAGCCGCATCAGCGATGCGTGTATTCCATCCACGAGCCTGTGAGATTGGGAGGACATGTGTGTGCAGGATGTGTTTCAATCTAGACATGAACATGAACACGGACAGGATCCGAGCACACTAGCCCGGACACGAACATGGACAATATGGGGAGGGTGGTAGGAAAAGGCCTGTCGCTGGGGAAACCGAGGCAGATTAGCAAAGTTTGTAATTACGTTGGTAATTGATTAGGTTCGAACAACAAACTGCTAATAAGATTATTGCAGTTGAGAACAAACCGAGCTGAAAAAACAAAGCCCAGGCCGACGCCCACACCCCGCTAAATTATCCTGCAACTGGGTAACCAGAGATGAGGGGGCATGGAGTGGTAGTGGTGGGGGATGCCCAAAATAGAAGCGATTTGTGGAACAAGTTTAACATGCAGTCAGCAAAAAATACAGCACAAGAATTTCTTTAAGGCATTCCTTATAAATCTAATTTAAATATTTACTATATAGTCCTAATCTGGAATGGCAAATTAGGAATTTGAATTGTTTGCTTGGTTTTATATATTTATTTATTTAGATTCTACCCTGTCCTTATATAAATATATTTATATTTGATATGTAGATCTTATCTAAAGCTTTTTAAAAATTGATTGTTAAAATGAGAAAAAAGTATAATTTAGATTACCTTGATTATAGATTTTTTTCTAATCTAACCTATTTCTTTAAAAAAGGGATTAAAGATCCCTTGATCCTTACTTCGGTAGCCAGATTTTCACGATATAAATTCCCAACTTCTAGCACCCATAATTGTTTCAAGTGTGATGAGGAGCATCCTTTCAGAGAAATCCCTCTCCCTTCTGTCGCAGTAACATCCGCTGTTTGTTTGCACAATTTGCACAACGGGGGGCGGGCGGTTGGCGGGCGCCAAAGGAGGGCGTGGCTGGGGCACAGTAAGCTCACGCAAGCCGGAAGAACAACAATCGACCGCCGAAATAACAATGGATTTGGCGCGTTTGCCCGTTTTTGGCATTGGGCGTATTGTTAATGGCATTGCACGCACATCGATGGGGGGTTCCCCGAAATCAGAGGAGTAAAAGGGATAGCGCAGCCCAGAGAGGAAAAGGAAGTGAGCAGGAGGGATTGCATCAGAATGACGATGAATGGGGGAGTGGGAGGCACACGCAGAACACAAACAATTTAGCGGCGTTGCATCGTGGACAAACGATCTGTGGCCAGAAGGGTTTGTGTTCAAAACCAAAGGCGAGACAGCAAAAGAAAACGGCCAGCGAGGGGCTTCACCCTTCGTAGAGGCAATAATAACAAGGTATACAGTGGGCTATGTGAACTCTCAATATTAATTAAATGTATATATTATATTCAACTTTATAATTTTAAAACATATTTCCCATTTGATACCTTCATCCAGCTTTACAAGATAACTAACAGAACAAGCTAAATGCAGCCAACCCTTCGATGTCCATCGGACGTCTTGAAGTCCCCTCAACCGATCAACTTCAATCCAACTCATCGGGAGCGACAACAGCTGTTTAAAATCCTTGGCAGTCCGTTTTCTGTTCTCATCGCATCCTGCCAGTCATCGTCATCGATCGTACTCCAAATGCAACTCGAATTGCTCTTACATACGCATACTCTCGCACAGGCACACACTTTCATCCTGCACACAAAGAAATTCCTTAAAATGTATTTTCAAAGATGTATTAAAGATGCATAAAAATAATAAAAATTAGTTAGTGAATTCATGCTTTATTTATATCAAAATATAATCAAAAGGCATCCGTTGATTCTACATTAATATAAATAGTATTTAGAGAGTAATTGCTATTGAATACATATTTTATTTTAATGAATTATAGCTTTCTCTTCAAATTGCTCTTTAGGATCACTTCATAACTTCAATGTTATTGATCTTTATTTTCCGAGTGCACTTAGCAAAGTGAATTCGATTTTGAAGTAGAAACCGAAACTCGCCTGGGAATCGCTGCAATTTTGCACGTGAACACGCTCAGCTCCTGCTACTCTCCGCTCCGCTCCGTAGCTCCCTGGATAGAGTCCGTCCCCCTCCATATATCCGTATCACTTCCAGTTCACTTGACAGATACGGAGGAGGCGGGAGGCGTGGCCAACAGCCTTGCCCGAATCGCTTCTTCTGGCTCTGTTTTGAAATGCATTGGCAGAGACACGAACGGATGGCCGCCCCACCAGGGATGTGGGGATCGAGGGACTTTTTAGCGGCAGGAACTGGCTGAGGTTCAGGGGTGCAATTGTTATTTTTGCAGGTGGCTGGGATTCGGGGAGGCAGGGGTCATGTTAGCCAAGGTAAAAAATCTCGGCAACTAACCTAGTTTTTCGTGTGCTTTTCATGCCACAGTTGCCTCTTGATACAGCCAACTGCGAGTGCGGCTTTTATGACAGGCGGTTCGGTTCAGTTTGGTTCGGCTTTCGCCCCATCGATGTATGTATGATTGCCCAGTTGTGAGTGTGCGTGCAGGTGTGTGGGGTGTGCGGTGTGCCGTGTGAGGTGTTCGGCGTGAGTGTTCAAAATCCGTTACTTGTGGGATATTGCATATTGATTTGGCAAATGTGCCGGGGAGTTGCTGTTGGGAGTTGGATGAAAGACAGGTGAACATGGTTCCGAAAAATGGGAGATCACCTTCCATTTGTGGGGGAACCTCCCACTAATTCTGTGATTAAATCATAGTCATTGGGGGGTAGAGCATATTATAATCACAGTTCGCCAAATCAATGGGTCTTGCTTAAAGTTACAAATAAGTTTCATTTTGAATAAAATAAATATATAAGTTAATTTCATTTCAAGTCAAGCCTTTCGGTCAAGCCAAACAATTTCCGCTCAAGCGAGTGGCCTAATCACATCAAAGTTCGACCGATTTTCCCCCGATTTTCCCTCTTTTCCACCTTTCCCCGTTTCCGGTTTCCTTCGGCTGCAATAACAAAATTTATGCTTCCTGTTGTTTTGCCGAGTTTTGCCCCGACTCGCTGTGTGTTGTGCCTGCATTTTTATTATACAAAATGTTATTTATTTATTTATTTTTGCGGCAAAACTTATTTCCCCCGTTCCGCCCCGCCTTCCGTTGATTACCCAGATTTTCCGCAAGGGGGAGGAGTAGGAGGAGGCCGCGGGCCAAATCAAAATAAAAATGAAAACGAAAATAAAGGAACAAAACCGGAAAAACAGAAACATTAAAAGCAGCCGCCGCCGCTCAATTGAAGTGGTGCTGGCTGGCTGGGGAAAATGGTTGGGAAATCTGCTGCCGCTGCTCGAAATCTTGCCAGTTGTGCTTCCTTTGATATCGAGGCGGTGCACGTGGAAAATAACAAGTGCAGGTCGCGGGGGAAAAACTTTGTCATACAGCGGAAAGAAAATAAGAAGGATGCCAGCTCCTTCCCCCGCGGGGAAAAGCAAAACTTTTCCATATTTCTCAGCTCAATTTAACTGCCACACATTCGACCATAAATTCTGGGCCGCACACTAAATTCCATGTCATTTCACTCGCATTCAGCATTCAGCATTCAGCATTCAGCTTTTCCTTAACTCTCCATTCACTTCTTTCCATTTGATATTTGGCCGGCTGTCGGGCCAAATCTAAATGAAATCAAACTCATGTGACAAAATGGCTAAAAATGCATTTTATTACACATTCATATGGTTCGCTACGGTTCGGTTCGGTTGGATTCGGTTCGCTTTGGCCGGATTCCGTCCAGTTCAGTTGCTCCTCTTCAATTTGATGCTGTCATAAATTTGCAAAAAGGATTCTGCAGCATGAGAAAAACTCAATTAAAATGGACTTTAGCTTTATTTCTGCGTGACAAGACGCAAATCAGAATATTTCACTCAGCCAGCCACCCATTTCAGCCATTGCACAGTTCGAAACTCTGGCCAAGCCACAAAATGTACATCAAATATAAATACAACTAGAAATGGCCAAAACTATTCCCCAACGGGTTAGATGCGAAGATTAGGTGCACTCACCTGAAAGGGTAACTGAAAAAATGCAGATAATAAACTATCTAAATCTAAAATTGTTTTCTTTTAAGATCTGAATATGATATTTTGAAATTGAAATGTTTTCTATCTATATGTGACTCCCTATTATGTCTTCCTAGAAACCTTAAAAACTCTTTCAAACCTCCTTATATATATCTAGCCTTTACAAACCTGATCCCTTAATCAAGACTATTTATTTTCCTAACAGTATTCGCAATCTGACCTGCCTCTGGCTGTTTTCATTTGAAATGCATTCATCTTTTTCCTGCATATGTGTGTTTCTCGTTGAAGGTTTGGAATTTTCGGGCTCTCAGGAACCAAAAAACTGCCACACGATTCAGACAACAAGTAGACAAGTTACTGACAACACTCGCACACCCAACGTACACACAGCCGACACACACACACACACCCACACTCACATACAGGTCCAGACTCATTTCAGCTTAATGCTGTGGTCTGCTGCTCCAACATTTTTTGGCTTAGAACTCGGTTGGCAGAGTTCCCCGACTTCGTCCGACATTCGGTTCGGTCTGTGGTGCCCCTTTTTTGGGTTGGTTGCGTTGGAGGCCTTGCTAAGAAATCAACTTTCTGGCTTTTGCGGTTTCGGGGGAGGCAATGGGCTTAAAAACTGAATTTCCCTTCTAATTGGCGCACTTTTGTTTAGCATATTACGTATACGCCTTGAGGGACCGAGCAGAGATTTCTTTACTCTTACGTTTTAGTTTTAATTTGCTCTTTTTCTCGGTCGGAGAGTGTGTGTGAATTAAAAGTCTTGTAAACAGCTAACAAGCTTGGCAATTACCATGTTGTATATGCCTAATGAGAGGCAGTTGCACTAAATGGGGGAAGGCTGGTGCTTTTAAGCCTTGGCAGTTGAAGGCGGCTAACAAGCAATATCATTTGATTTCATGTTCATATTTTAATTAGTTTATTTATACTAAAATCTAATAGTGCTGCAATAGTTTTCCCTATATAGTTTCAAATGAAATAACACTCACAAACAGTTTTTAAGAACCCAAAGCCAGAAAATACAGATATAATAAGAAACCGTTTATTTATTTTACATTTTTTGTCACGGCAATAAAGATATCTTGAAATTTGTTTTTATTATAGACATAAATATAGATGAAGCCCATAAAATTTGATTAAAGTGTATGATCTACCTTGCCTAACGTCACAGTGATTTTCAGCAGGGTTCTTCAATTTATTTGCCTGCGTTAGCGCCAATAAAATATTCCAATGAGATCCCAGTACTTTCCATGTGTTCCTCGGAATATCCTGGCCAATATCACTCATCCCCCAACGCTGGGCCCACAACCCTTCACACGTTGATGTGGAGCACTTCGCATTTGGACAAATCAACTGGCATTCGGTGCCTGTGGCGTTGCCTCTGGCTGTGCTATTAAATTTATGACGCAAGTAAATTGAATTTTAAATTTGAGTATGACAAATGTGCCACGCCCACCTGAGCTGGGCTAGGGGATGGAAATTGCCTATGAGTTCTGTGCACAAAAGTCATAAGTCGGCAGGCGACGGCGGCAGCAAAAAAATGTGCTAGATTTCGCAACAGCAACAACAACAGACGTGACTCGAACAAAACATATAACCCAAATGTGTGGGCGTGGCAGGTGTTGTGCAACCCTCCCTCCTCCAAACCCGCAGCCCCCTTTTCACAAAGTGTTGACGCAACGACTAACTGAAACTGCCGGGCCTGACTGATTGAGTGAATGTGAGATTGACTGACAGTGCTGGCGGGCTTTCGGGTAGCGGGGACTTTCCAAGGGGCGGCGGTGGACAGCACAACATAAGGGCAGCAAATCAAAATCAGCACAACTGTAATGGAAACGACAAATACGTGCGTTGTTTTTCAAAAAATCTAGTAAAAACCAGGGAAGGCGGCGGCGGCGGCTAAGTCGATGGTGTGAATACTCTAAAGTATAATATCTTGGAGTTCTCTGAGCCTCAGAAACATTTATTTTCGGATAAATTCTGTAGACTCAAAAATGCGAATATTTGATGTCTTCTCGAGCGCATATTATGGCCAACAATAATATGATAGCCAAATGTCATACATCTTTCGATTCGCCGTTAAAATTTCAATCATTTAACAATAAAAAACCTAAAAAAATTTGAAATAAAATTTTTGCCAATTTTTCAACATTTGATAAGGGGTTACATCATTAAAATTGTCAAAAATTGACGAAAAATTCATTTTGTCAAATTTCTAAAATTGATGTGCAGATTAATTAACCAAATAAAAACTAACATAGAACTGCTTTCCGAATTGAATTTAAGGCAGTTTTGACTTTGGTATGAATATTTTTAACACTTATTTTTCCTAAAAATTATGACATAAAAAACTACCGATTTAAGGACCCAAAAATTTGTATATATGATGTCTTCTGGAGAGCATATTATGGGCAAAAATGGGTTGACAGCCAAATGCCGCATATCTTTCGATTCGCCACTAAAATCTTATTTAAATTAGCAATGATGTTTTTCTTAACTCTGATTTGTCAAAAAAATTGGGGTAAAAAACTACCGAATTAGGCACCCAAAAATTCGTATATATGATGTCTTCTGGAGAGCATATTATGGCCAAAAATGGGTTGACAGCCAAATGCCGCATAT